>JAUZST010006166.1:0-15053 GCA_034779995.1 Parotocinclus haroldoi
GTGTGTGTGTGTGTGTGTGTGTGTGTGTGTGTGTGTGTGTGTGTGTGTGTGTGTGTGTTTGTGTGTGTGTGTGTTTGAGAGAGAGAGAGAGAGAGAGAGACAAGCATGTGGCAGCACAATTAAACATTTTGGAAGCTGTAAACATAATGTATATATATATGTGCCAGGTGATGTGTACCTATCACTGTTTAGTTAAGCCCTTTAAGCAGTTTTGGTTGAGAGTCCTTAGGTTTGTGTAAACTCTGAAATAGACATTAAAATATGCAGTGTTCCTTACATTTACTTTGTCTTTTATTTCATTGTACACAGTATGAACCACAGTGTGATTTTTTTCACGTTTTGTTTTGTTCCCTCATATTAATTTAATTTGTTAATAAACATTCTATTCAGGTTTTCAATAAAATCCTTTGAGGACAGTTAGGGGTTTGTATTGAGGTTTTAAAAAATAATGCTGTGATTTGGTGGCATGGTGGCGCTGCAGTTAGAGTGGTCAACTTTCAGCTCCAGCGTCCCAGTTCGACCCAAAACTGTGTGGAGCATGTCCTCGTTGTGTCCGCATGGGTTTACTCCAGGCACTCTAGTTTCATAACAGATCTGTGTAGCACCGGTTACCTAACCAGCCTCTCTTCCCTCAGGCATACTCAGTTGTGTCTGGATGAGACACCCAACACCACCACAATGCAGACCTGGGTCCCTGCATGTTAGATTGCTGCAGCACTTTCTTTAATCGAGAAAACTTTTTCATGTGCATAGCCATATAACAATGGTAACACATGGTTATTGTTTGACTATTTGAACTCACTTTTGCCAAAGAGAAATTCCAGAGATATTAAGGAGATTTACTTCATGACCTTCTTTCCTGTTGGAAATATCTGAGTGTGACTGTGGTAACCTAGCGGTTAAGGTGCCTTAACTCAACATTGCTTGAATTGTAAGACTGTATGAGTTGTAAGTCACTCTGGATAAGGGCGTCTGCTAAATTGCAAATGTATTATCCTTAGAATTATAATTTTTAGAAATACTGACTTGTGTATAAGGTAAACCTACAAAGAACCTACCATTTCTGTCATTTTTATAGGTACATCTATTAGGATTGTTTGATTGACTGTGAGGTCAGACAGATTTTGGAACAAAGCTTACTTTTTGCATTCTGGTTCATCTCAGTTTTATATATTGGCTTTAAAGGCAGGCCTCTTGAAAAGACATCCAAGTTCTTCACAAACCATTGTTATGCACTTTGTTATAGGATGAGATGGCAGAAGGTTGATGAACTAACTTGTTGTGGAGATGGAAACCTGTAAGAGTGACATACTGGGAGCCACTGATATGTTCAATGCAACCAGTCTGCTCTGCTCCCACTGTTTGTCTAGGGAGCTTGCATACCTTCATTTATGCATTCACTTTCATATCCACTTCCTCTTCGGCAGGGTCATGGGCACACTCATACACGCACTCAGAGTAAACCCATGTAGACAGGAGAGGGACATAGAGACTCCACACATAAAGGACTCAGACCTCTTCAACTGTGATTGAACAATGGACCTTCTCGCAGTGAGACTGTCCAGCTTTCATACCTGTATGTATCATATTATTAACCTGTTAGCATTGAATGTGTCTGAAATAAACAGAATAACTAGTGCTAGATACAATGTAGACAGGAAGCATAAATCCCATGTAGTCTTTAATGCCACTCGCTTTCAATCATGGTGAATGTGGAGAAATCCACACTCACAGAGGTAGGTGGAGGTGAAGGGTATGATCATTGAGTTTCTCCACAGGCAGCCAAAAGTGCACAAGTGACACTTGACTCATCATTTTTTTCCAAAGTGCATATTTTCTTGTCTCCCACCCAGTGATGCTCACCTCCTTTCAACCACCCCTACTTATTATACTCTGATATTCTGAGTAAATGGTAACTGGTTATTGGTCACATTTTTTGTTTTTGTTTTTCAAATTGATTTTAGTTGTTTTCTCTGAGAAACTACAGAGAAAAGCTCTTTTTTGTAATTTGTGTGGCCAATGTATCATACATTTCAGCATCTAAACTGGGAACATCTCAGTAAATTATTGTGTGCAATTTACTGGCAAAAGAAAGATTTACCTAACAGGAAGGCAATAAAGCCCAGGAAAGAAGAGGATACATATAAGGGGAAGTATATTGGTGGTAAGGTTCGAAAAAGCTAAATAATAATAATGGGAGAAACCTGTAAATATAACCAGGTTTTTAATAATGCATTAGCTCAAAGGATTTTTTTAACGTAGTGACCTGCATAGTATCTGCTGGTAGTGCTGATGGCTGGTAGTGATTGTATCACTACTGTATCAATCAGTAACATCTGCATTGAAATCCTTTTTACATATCGAAAGGGACTCATTGCACTATACCACCTCTTCTCAAGTTATGAATCGCCTTATACTGCCTTATACACAGGTACTTATAGCCTAGCCATACATGTGCAATCCCTTCTGCGGAAACCTGAAGTTATTACCTTTTTAACGCACCAGGTGACATTGATTAAACATTATATATATTGATTTGACTGTCAGACAAAATTAAGAACATTGAATGGCTGATTGAATGAAATTTAGGACTTAATACATTCACATTAAATTTACAGAATTTAGCAGACGGCCTTAACCACAGTGACGTGTATTCTTTTTAGTAGATATGACCTCATTTTAGTACAAAAAGCCAACAGCCCAGGAACAGTCAAAATCATGTTAGATGTTGATGCACAAAAAACAATAAATTGATCCTATATTGATTTAAATAGTTTACATTTATTTCAATTGGGTGAAATCTCAGTCTTAAAAGCTGGATGAAAAAGTGAGTCTTTAGTCACTGTTTGAATACATAGAGTTTGAATACATCAACAATGTTTATTTGATTTGTTCAATAGGACATTAAGTAGGGGTTGTCCACCACCTCGGTGCTAGTATAGACAAAGGACACTGTCTTCCACTGAAGTAGAGAGGTGGCTTCAGTTAGGCTATACTTGAGTTTAACCCACCACACATTGCACATTGCATTTTAGGTTTGCAAGCATACTCCCTGCAAAGAGGGAATGTGAGCTGCCTGCCTGTATTTAAATAACATCATATTGTGCTTTGAGTGGATCAGACACAGCAGTGCTGCTGGAGTGTGTGAAACACTTTAGTCGCTCTGCTGGACTGAAAATAGTCCACCAACCAAATATTGTCCACTAACACCCTAACACAAACTGTGCAACATCAAATGAGCTACTGTTTCTTTTGATGACTTTACATCAAAATTGAGTAATATGGTAGAGGCCTAATAGAGTGCACGGTGACAGAACTCAGTGTTTACAAACTCCAGCAGCACTGCTGTGATCCACTAATACTAGCACAACACACAAAAACACCACCAACAGACCAGTGTTATGTCAGTGCTAAAAAATAATCCCCAGCCAGTAGATAATCAGCGGTGGTCCTGTGGCGGTCTTGACCATAAGTGAATAGAGTAGGAATCGAACACAATCTTTAGAGAAACAGATGGACTGTAGTCTGTTACTGTTGAAAAAAAGACAGTGACTGTAGATACAAGGAGACGTATAGAATAAAGTAATCGCTGACTATTTTTAGACCATTTTTAGGAGTGTGCTTGATTAAACTGTTACTTAATCTTATATTTTGCATTGTTACTGCATATGGAGATTATAAATAAACTATACATACTATATACATTTTATTTGTTTTAAAAATAACTATTACTATTTTATTACTATTACTAATATAGCATTACTATTCAGTGTGGTTTATTAAACATGTTGGGTGGCTTGCTGGGTAGAGCACTGTTGCCTCACAGCAAGAAAGTCCTGAGTTTGATCCCAGGTGAAAAGTTTCAGTCCAGTCTGAGTCTGCATGTCTTTTGTTTTTGTGTGTACTCTGGTTTCCCCCCACAGTCCAAATACTTGCGTGTTAGGTTAATTGGTGTCTCTTAATTGGTGTCTATGCCCTGTTTAGGGTTGTTCCTGTTTTGAGTCCTATGCATGTCCAGGATTAAGTCGATAGGAAAGCGAATAAACGAATGAAAAAAAATTGTTGCTGTTGTTTTATTTTTGTGGCAGGCAGTGACAATTACGGTATTGCTTATCTATTTTATTCACCTATTTTTACGCTTTTTGAGGGAACTTTATAATATATGGTCTTAACAATTATTTTAGACTATTTTTATAAGTGTTATATTCAGAATTTATTTAAATTAAGTTCAGAAATGAAAAGTGAAAATCTAAATCCAGTTAGGTAGCATTAGCTCTGATTAGCTAGGTTACAATAACTGAGTTGCGCGCGCTTGTTGTGACGTGGTGACGCAGGCGACATCGCGCGGGGTTTCCCGGAGCGCAGTGCAGGGTTACCGCGCCCATCTGTGCAGTCTGATGGCCGGAGGAAGCGCCTGAAAGAGCGGCGAGAGGAACGAGAGAACGAGCAGGAGAGAGACCCACAGCGGGACAGAAAGGAGGCTGCGTTTGGATAGGGGCCGGGAAAACCAAAACATTTGCTTTGACTCAGCTCCAGCTAAAACGTAGAGTTTGCTGGTGAAGTGCATTTTGAGAGCCGTGCCCGTTATCTTGGCGCCCGCTGTGTGCCGGTGTGTGTTCCCCCGTTTGGTGTAGAGAAAGCTGGCTGCGGGGAGTGGCGCTCCTCGGTAACGCTCTTCCGAGAGACAGGGGGACTCTTTTATCTTCGCTGTTTCCAGTCAATGCGATATAAACCACGGATTCCCACGAGTGAGAACGGGTAAGAGGCGTCCAAATGCAACTTTTATTCGAATAGAATTGGTCAAGGCGGCGTTGTAGCTGCAGAAAGCTAGCTGGCTAATTGGACTGATTGACTTCCCTGCTGGTGTGACGCGGGTTGGGGAAGCTGCTGGTAAACCAAGTAAACAGATTGTTTTGTTCCAACCTCTAAATAAACATTTAAAATATTTGTGGTTTTATACGTGCGCGTGTCGAGCAAGTACCTATTTGAACGAGTTTGGCTCGTACCTGATAGACCTTTTGCGAAAATCACGGTCATGTGCCTGAAATATTTAGCATACGAGCTTTATGGCTCAGCTTGCGTTAGCCACCAGGCTAACCTGTGTGATCGGTCAGATTCCGTTTGCATAAGGAAAGTGTTTGTTTCACGTGATCTGAATTAAGTAACCTGTTACTGACATGGCACGAGCTTTTGTTTAATGGTCGAAACGCCCTGGTGTGCTTTGATGGATACATGGTGGTCCATCTTGGAACTTGGCCGCTCACGGCTTGGAAAACAGAAATGTCTGACATCTTGATGCCTCAGATCACGATGTTCTACCTAGCTAACATCCGTCCTAAGTAGAACGATATCGTGGTGGGTTCGGACAAATTGCAATGACGAGAACCAGAAATAGCTTATTTTGCAGAGGATCAAGCCCAGCCTTACCACCCCCACTTTTTCATGGTCCTGTTCTAGTGTGGTCCTAGTCCACATGATTTATTTTTTTTGCGAAAGAAATGCCGCGCTGAAATCAGGGCGTGTGTTTGGTAAATCATAACCTTATCTGCATGCATACTGCATATTTCTGTTGTATCTAGTGAACACGGAGCCGTGATCGAGTGTTTGCGATCGTAAAAGTGCTTTAGATCGTAAAGCGCATATAATGAAGGGTGGTGTAAACAGGATGCAGGTTGAAGGAGGGATGAGATAACGTTGGAATCGCAGTTGGTGCATTTGCTACCAGAACCGGGCACCATTTTGCTACCCCGCATGTTCTCTAGTCGGACAGTTTAACCGCGAAGGATTATGAAAAACAGGGTGTTGAGGATGGCCGTGCGGTGTGATGCCCGCATCAAGCGGATTGCGAATGACAGCTCGATGTCTGCCGTTCCTCCTCCTCTTTGGCCATTTTAAGGATCTCGTCTGTTTCACTTCCTTAAAGCGATCCCATAGTTTTTTGATCGGATTTTCACATTGAGAGCAGATCTAGAAACTCGCCTAATCCAGCTAATTGGCTTTTAGGGCGATCTCTTTAACCCTGGCTGCAAATCTCGGCGATCATGTTCACTCACGAGCAGGAAACGCGGCTTCATTCTTCGTAACGAGGAAGCAACCGATCCCTGCGACCTTACAGAAATGCCTTTACTGACGAGGGGGAACCGCTCTTAAAATAAAATATTAGAAACCCGACGTGTTCCGCTGAACAGGCTAAGTTGCAGAGGGACGATCCGGGTTACATACGTTTCACATTAACGGGCGCGGAACACCTTGTTCAAATAAACAATAAATACCGTCGGTGGGTTTAATTTGCACACGATCGTGAAATATTCGTGTGTCGATCCGAGTGAAGAAAATGCGCGTTCACAATGCTGAATTGATCCCCTCATACAATGAATGGCTCCCTGTATTCTAGACCTGAAGCAGCTGCAACCAACAAGATGGCGTTTGCAGCGTTTTTCCCCTCTTCCCTCCGCCTCTTTCCTCTCTCTGACCGAGCAACACATTAGCACAGGGCATTGTGGTTGCTTGGAAAAGCCGTATTCCGGTAATGTTCCACCAGGTTAGCCTCTGATGCGGTGGGAGACTGCATTTGGATCGTTCTGTTTGCCAAGAAGAAAGCTATCTTAGGTGTGTTAATGGCAGGACGACATGGAAGAGTGGGAGAGCTACTGGAACTGATTCCCTTCACGTTTACGCCTTAACATTGTACTTACATGCATTTGATCTAATTGATAGTTGATAGTAATTTAAAGCAAAATGACTTCATCGCACACATTCCGATACAAGTAAGCATGACCATAATACTTTAAGACTGAAAATTTTATTAAGACTAAAGTCTGACGCCCTCTTGCATTTGCACAGTTCTAGTCAAGACTATTTTCTTTTAAATTTATTTATTTATTTATTTTTTTACAAAGAATGGATATCTTAAATATTTTTTTAAAATGAAAAACCATAGCTAGATTCATTAGATTGTTTCCATGGTGCTGCTGAAGGAAAATGTATTGAGTTCATATACCTGTTATGTGATTACAGTAGATGTATTTAATTTCTACATTATTAACACATTATTCAAATTTAACAGTGATGTCCAGAGTCTGTGCATATACAGTATAGCTTAATAAATGTCTTTGGACTACTGTACATCCTGATATCATAACACTATTTCACAGTATTTTGAAACACTACTATTTCGTTTATACAACGGTTTGGTGCTGGAGTGGAGCTCACATGTTGGTTGCTATTTGCGTGCGCGAAAGCCGTCAACGTACGAAAATATGAAACCGTTAATTTGATCGAAACGTTACCACTTGGAAAAAGAGAGAGCTGTAGTGACCATCGTACACCAACCATTTGAAGCTCCAGCAGTTTATCCTGTAATTATTCTGTAAAAGAACACACTTTCTGAAATTTAGTGAATGTACATTGTACACAGTGAATTTTGTGTAATTCCTGGCATAATTCTTAGATCGTGCTTGAGGGTGTGTTGGTTATTTACTTTTATTTTGTGTTACATCACAAAGGTTGAAGTAATGTGTACGTGCAATTGCCTTGATCATCTTGCATTATACACTTCTAGGAACTGATAACTAACACATGTCCCAGCTATTTTACCTCTGTAACTATGCTAAGTCACACATGACTTGAACTTCCTTGCATGTTTAGTCAAGTCATTGTGTGCTCAAATATCTGTTCCCTCATACACTCATTGGTGTCAAGAAGAAGCAGCACCATGTCATGAATTTCTATTAAAACTCTTGGCCTAAAATAACACTGTGTGTATTTATATTATATTGTGTGTGTGTGTGTGTGTGTGTGTGTGTGTGTATGTGTGTGTATATATATATATGTATGTGTATGTGTATGTGTATGTGTATATGTATGTGTATGTATATATGTATATGTGTGTATATATTTGCACACGTGTGTGTGTGTGTGTGTGTGTGTGTGTATATAGACAGACAGACAGATGTGTGTATATATGTATTCGTGTGTGTGTATTATTTATCAGTTTTGTGTGTTTGTAATACTGCTTTATTAAGTTTGCTCCAAGAATTGCAACAATTCTTTTGTACATTTTATTGGATGCACCCAAGTTAAAAGGTTTAATAAAGTCCTAATTTCCTTTGTCTTATGCTTCTGAGTATAGCAAATCAGCTTTACGCAAGGAGCATATGACAGCCTAAACTACTAAATGTAATGGATGTTTTGCTCCATCTCCCTCGCTCTCCTTTATCCCTTTGCATTTTTTATCTGCAAGCCAGAATAGGATTAAATTCTTGCTGTCTTTTGGTCCTCAGCTTTTAGGATTATGGACTTGGTCATTTGATACAGCTGATATGAGCCAGTTTTCTATTTTTTTAAAGGACTTTTACTCTGGGTTACAAGCCCATCTCGTGCCACTGTAATCCGAGTCAAATTGTGAATGAAACCCTACGCCACTCCCTCTCTGTTTGAGATTTCAACACCAATCTCAGTGTTTTATAGGCCATATGGCAGCTAAGCAAATTAAATTCCAAGTGAATATAGTGTGTACGTAGCTCCAGCATATTAATTACATTGGTGAAACATCAGGTGCATGTAGTTTTCGTTTGAGTGTAATCAAAAGAAAAGCTGTGGCTCATACAACCCAGGCATTTTTGGATGAGTGCCTACGTCAGACAATATGAGATTTAACAATTTGTTCAGATTTTGCTGTCACAAATTTGGTCAATAGAATTATGCTGCCCTACATCTGAGTACCTGCACGCATCGGTTAAATATTCCGTCAGTTAGTACTCTGAGAATTCTGTACAAGTTTTCTGTACAAATCTGCTTAAGTTGCTATATATTGAGCCAGACTAAAATGTTTTTTGTAAACATTTGGAAATGCTTGTAGCTGTATCGTATAATGCAGATTAACAAACTGACATATAGGGTGTAATATCTACCTGACCAGATGAGCGGACTTTAGTTCATTGCTAGATTGGCAGATTGCTAGATTGCTAGCTCTCTTCCTAAAAGGAGGATTAATATTAATTTTCTATGACAACTGCATGTGAAAGTGTTTAAAAATAATTAAGATGTGGGTTCTTTGTTCATTTAACACTTCCTAACACTACAAATTGAAATGTCTGGCTATTAGCGTTATTAGTTTGTTAGATCCGTGTTTGTATGTCAGAATTAGAGAATGGGTGTAGATGGGTGCATTGTTTCTTGCTGTTGATTTTATGCGCTGCTCTCAAAAATTAGGGGTTCTTTATTAAATTTATGTGAGCAGTACAGGAGGATTGTGGTACATGTACATGTGAGGAATTGTGAAAAAGTAGTAGCATGTGCCACCTTTAATATCGAGATCTAGTTTAGGGAATGAAGTCCAGCACAGATGGCTAAATTTAATCTTTAACACATTCCACTATTGAGTTAAATCACAGAACTGAGCTGCACGCTGGGTCTCCTGAATTGGAACTGCTGACCCATTTTGTAAGAAAAGATTATTTAGTGAGATCATGGTTCATATTAACTAGGCTTGTCACTAACCCTCGCCTTTAGCTAGTTAGAATAGATAAAAAACAGATAGACCCTTAATTTGTTTTAGTTTTCAGCGTAGAGAAAAGATTTGTAAGCTCTGAAAATAACCCCAGCAGAAATCTTAATAACAACACCCTGTCAAAAATCCTGCAGCAGGAAGTTCTTTTCTCTTGTGCATGTTTCCTCTGAATCATTTTTCAGCCCTCTGCTTCCATGATCTATTTTCTTTGTTAATCGTCTGTTTTATAGTCCTGCTTGGCTGTTAAAATGACTGTGTTAAGGTGTTGCATGTTGAAAGTAATCGTTCAGATAAATAGGATATAACATTTGAAATGTAGTGGATGTACAGCCACCACCGGGCCACTCTACTGGTGGGGTTGCAAAGTGCCACTGCGCCGTTCAAACATCGCCAGCATTCTATTTTGTCTTTTAAATCATACAGAAATTTCAATGATTTCCATCGAAGGTGCAGCAGCTAGCTAGTTAGTTAGTTTCAACTTTGTCTAAGATCATACAACAGTTTTGAGTCCTGTGGCCTGATTTTAGCAGTGAGCAACTTGAGCTTTTAAGCACAAAACGTAGAGCTGCCAAGATCAGTCCTCTGTCTGCTGAGGTGACAGCCGTGTTTAGATTGGGCTGATACTACCCTTATGTTCTGGCTTACAGGATGGAGACTCCTATTTTAGGTTGTAATTCTGTGACATGTCTTCTGGTTTCGTAATAAGATCGGGAAAATGTGATTATATACGTTTGCTTAATGGGTGAGTTCTGCTGCATCTCTGGAAATTAAAATTTCCACCCAATTAATCTTATGGGTCACACCCAGGTTCTGGAATGGTTAAATGTTTATTTTGCAGTAAGTGTAGACTTGAATTGCACATGCAGTCTCCACAGAGAAAGGACCCAGGCTACTCCACCCTGGGATTGAACCCAGGACCTGGGATTTGACTTTAACCCAAAATAAAAGGCAAAAGAAATGTTGACTTCTGTTTTTTCTTATCTTCACACACAACATTACTATTTTGTGAATCCATGAACGTGTTGATGATGCTAGCAAGAGCAGTGGGTATGGTTAAGCGTCCTAATTGCAATGTCTTGAAAGAACTATGCAGTTGCATAGATTATCTAGCCTTACAGACATTATGCACATTCTCAAAGCTAAAGGTGCTGAAATGCATAAATGATCATTTAATACATTTATAAATACAGTTGAATTGTTGTACATGGGTGCTTTGTAAGCAGTTGTCTTTGAGCTGTAGGGTTGATTTGCTTAATAATAAAATTGCCAAAATGCACCATGGTGTACACGCGAAGGTGTTTGAGATGCAGCAGTTCAGTCTTTTTCTTCCCATACCAATTCTGCAACCTTACCTCAGAGACGGCATCATGTGTATTAAATACTTTGGACAGAACCCCAAATTTTGACCCTTTCAGTCTTGAAATTATTTTAATGAAGCAACAATATTTCTGAGCCTTGAGTTTGTTTGGTGGATTGAAATATTTCAGTACTTTGTCAGTCAAACATTTTCAAGTGTACTTTCCAGTATAACTCCCAATGATTCAAAAAGTACGTAAATCACTATAAAAGTACTTTTTTGTGAAAGCAGATTTTGTGGCTCCAATCAATTTGGCATTTACAGGACTGAAGGGTTAATAAGTATGGGTAACCTTACTGCTTATGCTTGACACCAATGTGTGTATGAGGGAACACCTATTTGAGCACACAATGACTTGACTAAACATGCTAGGAAGTCATGTGTGACTTAGCCAAGTTGCAGAGGAAAAACTGTGACGTGTTAGTTAACAATTCCTAGAAGTGTATAACGCAAGGTGATCGAGGAAATCTCATGTACACATTACTTCAACCTTTGTGATGTTAAAACTGCATACCCATAGAGAACATCTCTGGGCTTTTGGGTTTTCAGTTTTTATTTAGTTTGGTACAATTGTTTTTATTATTCATATTGTGAGGAATACTATCAAAAGATGTTATTCAGTTGATCACAAACTTGATTGGGTATAATTGGGTTGAAGCGCTCTCCATTCATTTTCAGGAGCTTTTCTTGTCACAAAAATACTGTTTGACATATGTTAATGACCCATAACTTTTTAAGGGTGTAGAAAGCTGTTGGAGACTCAATCACTCTCTCAGAAAAAAGTCTGGATTCAGTAAGCCTAAACTTAACGTACCCTAAATTTTGTAGGCAGCTCTTTTTTTGTTAGGGCTTGACACAAATAAGTCTCCTCTATTTCCGCTGTGTATTTACACTCCAACCTGTTTAAAAATAGTGGTCGACATGTTGGTACGTCATTATACAATGGTTCAGATTAATAGGTTACAGTTGAATGGGCTTGCTACTTTCAAATGTTTGTTTTACTCATTCAGTTTGAAGAACGTTTGAATGTGGACTTTTTTGACAGCCCTAGTGTTCATAGTACCTTATGATCGTAAACTTAATTTTTGTAAGTAATGGTCCACGGCTGTAAGCAGCAGTTGGTCTAGGTTTGAACCGTGGGTTGGGTTTAACCCAATCAATGGCAGTTTTGAACAGGTCTGCCATGGACTGGCACCCAGTGAATTCTGGCGTAGTGCCTGCACCAACCCCATACAACATTTAAACTCAAAATGGAAATGTACTACTGCTGTGCTACGCTTACATTGTGGTATCTGTAGGATAAACTGTCTTTGCCTTTTCCTCAGGTCTGTGGTTTGTGTTTACTTTTTCTGTAGCCACGATTCCTATTCCGGCTACTTCTGAGTACTAGAGATTTCTTTTTGAGGATTATCCCACAGAGAACATTAGTCAACTTACTTTGTCTTTTTAAAATGTTGTCTTGATGTTTTTGAACACTAACTTCCAAACCTTTGGTATGTTTCAGAACAAGTACAAAACTAAATTTGATATATTAACAAATGTAAAAATATTCAATTATTACATTACCTCCCCAATTTGTTATGTTGGTGGTTTGGGATATTATTTTAAGGCTAATAAGGCTTCATAATGTGGCTAAATGAAATCAGATCAACAAAAGTTGCATATATGTTTACGTGCCTGGATATCACTGGATACATGTAGCCTACACATGATATACATATTTTATATAAACAGACCCATCATGTTACTGCTTCCGTTAAAAATGGCTGCCGCATAAATGTTAGTCATGTGGTCCTGTCTAATGTTGAATGTTCCAGAAGCCTCATGTGTCTAGCTTCCCTGTTATTTTACATCTGTGTACAGTGTAAAAGCAGGCAAATTTAAGCTTTAACTGTTTAGTCCAGTTTCCGTATCTGTTGTCCACAGGTAGTTTGCATTTAGCAGCCATCGCATTTCCCTGTTGCCAGCTCATGAGTGCGTGCTACGGTGCGGTTTTGAATATCCAAATTCTATGGCAAAGGGATGGATTTTGCATACCGCAGCGCAACCAGTTGGTTCTGCCACGCTGAGCCTTTGTTGACAGTACCTTGTCAGTTGGCATTTGTGCGTGTGTGTGGGGGGGGACGACTCTTCGTTTGCATTGATTAAAAAGGAAAAGTAAAGCTCTTGCTCCTCCAACCCAGTTTGTAACTGGATAAAAGTAACTGCAGAATGTGCCAAACATTGCACAAGACTATAATGAGCTTTGAGTCATGTGACAGTTTGCTCAAGTGACTTAAAATGTTTTGGAACAGGGTGGTGGTAGGAGGTGTTAGTGTATTTATACATATCAGAGATGTGCTTGCTTTTTACCAGTCATATGTCTGGCTTCAGGCAAGCTAAGCCTTGCTGTTTTTATGAATTCATTGTTTTAAATAAGCCACTTAAGTGAAGAGCAAGAGACAACCACAGCCATACCTTTGTGGTGACCACAAAAGTCTTGTTTTAAATGATGAATGCATTTCAATTATGGAGATGCTGCTTCTGGACGAGTCTTTAATCTCCTGTGGTGCTGGCATTTTAAGTAACTGTCTCATGGACAGAGTGCATCCAAACACAAGTGCTATTCAGATGAACCAGTTTAGCTGGAGGCATCAGCACACGGGCAGTGGAATGACTAGTGAGTTCACTTTATTTGTTTGAGCTGTTGTTTAGCAGGAAGGTTTTTAAAGGTGCGGTATCTGACTCTTGGGCTTGGGCAAACTATCCACCTGTACCCACTGTGACTAGCTCCAGTTAATTTAATTTGTATTAAGTTATACCATAAACTAAAACCCCCAAATCATCTGCATAGAGAATACATCTTGTTTCATTATGACTGCTTGAAAACACGTGTACTCTTTACTGTGATTTATTACTGTTAAATTGATCATATACAGTCGAATCTTGTTAATTGGACCACTGAACAGCTGAAGTAGAGTTTGGCTGCCATTAACTTTCTGCCATCTACCCCTATTTGTGTAAGGGAAATGCCAGTCCAATTTTACTGTTTTTACTCAAATAATGATATTGTAGCTCAGTATATCAAAGGGCCTGACCACACAAAGTGCCTAGTCAAGTACTTATAACATTTTAAAAATATTATTTATATGAACCAAACACTTCTGAAGAAAATGGTTTGAGTTAATACATTCTAGCTTGCCTCCTTTGCTGGAACAAAAGCTCCTTGTTGCGCAAAATGGATTAAAAAAAGGCCACCTTTTGCTGTGATGTGTTCTTGTTAGAAGAGTAAGTCAGCTAAACATTCCAAATTTGAAATGGGACTTTCTAGTGGGATATTATAATGTAGTTGTAATGAAGCTTTGCGATCAGTATTCAGTTTTGCACACTAACGTTGTATATGAACATGATGTTATTGTGTGTTTTTGGTAAGGGAGGGTGACTGTGCTTTTAGTGTACCTTTGTTGCGCTTAAAACTATTGGCGACAAACCCAGTGAGCAAAGTACTTCCTCACGATGCCTGACAAACTAGCAACATTTTATTTTTCAGTTCTCATGGTTTGCTGAGCAAAATGTTTTTTCATGCATAATCTGTAAGAATGAAAAGAGAAATGAAAAAAGGGGAAAAAAAAGTTTGTGTTCATGCCTGGGCTCTCCTTGAAAGCCAGTAGCTGCGTAAAACCATATATGCTTTTTTCCGTTCTTCATGGCATACAGTAAGAAGCCATAGCTCTGTCTATGCTCTTGTTTCTGCAACTCTAAAAGTCAACATAGATGCTTTATTTTTTATCCTAAATTTGAAATCAGCGAACAGCATAGCTTAATAACCCCCTAGTCATTTCCCATTTTCCTCTTTTTGTTTCCGATATGGCTAATTGAAATGTCTGTCGTCATCCTTACTTCTATCCATCCCTTTACACCAATTTTCTTTTAATTCTTTTCATTTCTTTTAAGTTAACTGACCTTCAAACAAACAAGCTGCCTAGTGTAACAGTTTTATGGATGTATATTAACTATTCAGTTGTAGTGAAGTGGGCGCAGGTGTGTGTATATGTTGGTTGTTGGTTGAGAGACTGAGTGTGGTTCAGCCAGTCAGATTTTAGAACAGAATTCAATTCAATTCAGTTTCATTTATATAGCGCTTTTTACAATGTAGCATTGTCTCAAAGCAGCTTTACAGTAATACAATTATCTAAAAGGCCAATC
>JAUZST010006167.1:0-15052 GCA_034779995.1 Parotocinclus haroldoi
ACATATATATATGTGTGTGTGTGTATGCTTTATTTTATTTTGATTTAGTTGCATACAGTATGAACCTAATTTTAGTACCAGTCTAATTTTAGTACCAGTCCCATGTTCAGGGTCACAAGAGAGCTCAAGCCAACTGTCAAACCACCCTCCAGGCAGGTTGGGAATACACCTTTTCCAGGCCACCACTGCATGTTAAAGGATCATAAACTTAATAAACAAATAAACAAATCACAAACTCAATCACAGACTCCTAGATGTATCCAACCACTGGTATATTTTGGAATTTCGGAAAGTAGTTGGAAACAAATAGGCGGAACAGACAGAAAAAGTATTTCATTTAAATTATTTAGTTTATCTTAACATTTGTTATTCAATACAAAACTGTATACATTACAATACATGACAGCAATTAATGTGCATGTAAAAAATAACATCCATGATAAAAAAAACCCATCTGATTTTAACAGTACTTTTAAGCAGCAATGTGTACTGCACCAAGAACCACCATTCATCATCATAGCTGATATAACCCCATGGACAAGGGATTATCGTAACCTTTGTCAAACACTACAATACATTCACAAGTGCCACTCGAAACTTTACTGAGCTAAACAGAAGCTTTATGTTAACCATGTCCAAAATCGGCATTGACCTCTCTGGGCTCGGAGGCATCTGGCATAGACCAACAAATATAAACTGAAAACAATTTTTTTGGAATGTGTTACAGGCCAGAAATGAAGGATAAAAAACAAATATATTCATTAAATTACTTTTAATTGTAATATAGAAAATGACCTTCATATTCTAGTATCAGCAAAGCAGCGGTTGTTTGAAATCTCCATAGCCGGGTGAGAGATGAGGCCTCATGTCTATCACATCTATTTATGGATGTTTTGTATTCTGCTCAGTGCTAAGTGTGATAAACACACATTTACAGGATGTCCAAACTGCTTGGCTTTAATGTGTTCCTCAAGATCGATGTTCAACTGCCTTCAATTTTTATGTTTCCCTTGTTCCCTTGAGACCTCTCTATATCAGGAAAGATCCTTCATTGAAGAAACAAATTGTGTCAGACAAGCAGCGATTTACAGGTAGTCAGAGTTGTTGTAGTATTGATGAGTGTCCACAACCCATTCATGTGATCCAGAGACACTTCGGCAACAGCTATAAGAAAAAAACTGGAACAAGAGAAATCTTTAACACAAGAACAGGAAATACTTGGTGATGTATTTACACTCTACTTGCCATGAGTGCACTCTACACTGTAATGTCCTCTCCCTGTTTCTGTGGACTGTTCCATGGTCTCATGGGAATGTTAAGGTGACAACCACATGCTGGTTGGAAGAAATGGGAAGCCCAGTGTGCTTAAGGGCTGTATCCATGGTATCCACAACTGAGAAAGCTCCCAAATGTCGTTGTGGTGTGTTTTCTAATTCTCTGTGACTGTTTTCTTTCACTGGCTTGATGCTTTTGTTTTTCAAACATCTCTAGATTATTTCCTTTGAGGTCAGTTACTGGTGCAGGCCTTTGGGTGTCATAATGGTTACAGTGTAAACATATTGCGGATCTTAATGTACTGCACTTAGTGGTGGGTAGCTTTTGCTTTGATTGCTTACTAAGTTGTACAGAGTGAGAAGCAAGCGAGTGATATTTGCAGTTTAAGTGTGACACTGAAAGCATTTAGACTTAATCGGTGCTAGATTAGCATGGAATTAACAGTCTGAAAAGTTGAACTGACTACCACAAAAACTGAAAGTTACAACTTACCTTAGAGACAGATCCTAAAATAAACTCAGAAAACAAGGATAGTCTCTCACACACAAGGCTAGCAGAACACAGCCCAACAGAGCTGAAATCACTGTCTTTATCCAAACACCTCCTACAACGCCTCTCTCTCACAGAGTATTTATAGTGCTAGCTAGATTTGTTTAGTCTTCACTGGTCTCCTGTAGCCACTGTATCTGAGTTATGCTCACCCTAATCAATTAATAAAAAAAACAAGATAGGCAGACTGTTCTTAATAGAAATGAATCAATATATTGTTAATTTTTAATACCAATATCAAAGCTATGGATATTTCAAGACACTTGGTATTGATACTGATCTAATAATGCATTTCTCACAGTATGGAATCTATTGTATATCAATAGCTATATTTCCTGTCAACATCATATAAATTCAAATGACAAAATACAGCATTGTTTTCAGAAATACTCTGGCAGTCAGAATGGATTGCTTAGACTCATATTTAAATATATCTAATCTAACATAAATGGCTACTAGCATATGGGAGGATATAGCTCAGCATTCACTTAAAGAATAACTCTGGGAGCAATAATTATCTTATCTTATCTTATCTTATCTTATCTTATCTTATCTTATCTTATCTTATCTTATCCTATCTTATCTTGTCTTGTCTTGTCTTTCTCTGCCTTTGCAGCATGAACTATATTCTTAATCTATGACTATGTTTTGGCTTTTTTAAAGGCCTGCCTGTGCATGTTTAAGGACCATGTATATGACTTGAATTTTGTTGATCAGCCATAAGGTGTGATGTGTATTTTAATAATTGTGAGCAAGTATGGTTAGTGCCGTTCTGCTTAGTAGAGCGTGTTTTATTACGAGTGACAGCGCAGAGTCTGCTGGTTGCAGCCTCTGATATTTTTTGATGGTAAAGGTGCATATATGCATTGCCATATGGACAGCATTGTCTGGGGAAGCCAGTACCTACTTACTGTAACTGGGCTGCAGCCACCACTGCTCACACACTCAATCTGTCTCTTTCTCCTCATCTATCTCCTTTAATTTGTCCCTTTCTTACTTCCCAGCCTTCCCTCACTCAAGTCTGTTCAGAAATAGTGTTTGTATAAAAACAGACAACATTATGCATGTTACAGCTTATGTGTGAAATTCGACATTGTACAGAATGAGTGGTCTAGGCAGTGTCTAGAATGTGTGATGTTTTTAAGGTAAACTATGCAGTGTCTGTGTTATTTTAATATGTTATATACTTTCCAAGTCTCTCCCTATATACTTTCCTAGAGATTGTGGTAGCCTAGTGGATAAGGTACTGGACTAGGGTCCAGAAGGTCTGGGGTTCAAATCCCACCTCTGCCAAACTATGTAAATGTCGTCAAGTGTTTTTTACTTCACTGTTCCATTGCCCGCATTCTATAGCATTGCATGGGTATCGCATAGGTATACAATGCTTAACTTCACACATTGACTGTAACGTATATCTTAGATAAATTCACCATGCTTCTTGTTCTACCAGATGCAGAGGCACACAAGTTTTATATACACTGCTCACAAAATATTGTTATAATTATTATAAGCAGTATATGTTCTCATTGGATTTTTTAAACTGAAGACATAGCAAGCCAAGTCTCGTGTCATTGACACTGTTTAAAGAAAAGAGTTGTGCTATTGACAGAGCTGAGTGGGCACTCGAGTGGATACCTCTAGAAATGCTATGTTGTCCTGGCTGCTCACTCTCTGTCACATTGTTTCATTTTCTGCTCACTCTGACTTTCTTTTGTTTTTGCACTTGCACTGATTTAACCTCGATTGGCAGATCAGTGGCTCCTTAGGTACAAACCCTGAACGTTCATTTGTGCTTCATTTTTATTTCTCTCGGTCTCTTACATGTAAAATCCAGCTCTATTCATTATGGATAGGCCTCTGTCTAATCAGTGTGGAGCTGTTGCCGTCACCAGGGGTGTGTGGGAAATGTTATTGTCCTGGTTGTGTTCTGCAGTTTAGCAGTAACACTGACAGACAGTCTGTAAAGTGCAACAATGTTCGGTGTCAGTGAATAAGTTCCTGTAACTGATACAGTGAAACCTCAGAATTTGAACTCAGTTGGTTCCAGAAGGCTTTGATTTGTCCATTGATTTGTTCGTATTCTGAATCACATAAGAAGTAATGTAAATATGATTAGTCCATTTCTGTCCCCAAAATGATTGTTTTTAGGCCTGTATTTGTATGTAATTCATGATTAAAAGCAGGAATAAATACACAAAACAAGATCGATCAAGATCGACATAAAATAAGTAAAAATAAAGTGAAACTTTATAGCCAATCTATACAATTTCGGCACATCTTATCACTGGGATAGTGGTGCTTAGACTGCAGGGGTATCAGAAATAACACCCATATATTGACATAATATGAATATACATAATGTAATAATATAATATACATAATATAAACACTTTTTGGTTCTATGGCACTTGGCATAACATATTACCCTCACATCGCATTTGGAATATCGCACCTCTGAGTGTTCTATTCAGTTCTATTGACTGATATTCTATTTTGTAATACCAGTTGTGGTCGTTGTGGAAAAGAAAAACACACTAAAAAGCAAACCAAGATAGCAAACTTAAAATATTTTGAAAAATTAAAGTGCAAAATGAGTATTGAAATATATTTGATATTTCTCCAGGTACTCTGGTATCCTCGTTTCAACATTTCAAAGGCACACTTTGGTCTTTGGTGTCTCTAAAAATTGCCAAAATGTAAGTGAGGGATTTAATGTGTGCATACCTGCATGTGCCCTGTGAGGGATTGGTGCCATGTGTAGGGTTGGTTCCTGCCTAGCCCTCCATGCTGCACCTTAGACCCTGGCTCTCCATGACCCTGAATTGGATTAAGTTGGTTAAGAAAATAAAGATGATGATCCTTACATTAACCTATAATTTCTTTGTATGCTTTTTCAAGTTATGTAAGCTGTCATAGGCCTGATCTGTGATGTGTCAGTTAAGATCACATTCATTCATGTCACTAGAAAATTGGGTCAGAAAATATGTCAAATCTAATGAGATACTGATTCAAAGCAACTGCCCCAATACTTATACTTGAATAACTTTACTGCTCACAAAAATAGGGGATATTTCAGTAGTAATTTTGTGAGCACTACATTTATGTGTGGTGTATAAGAATATACATTTTATGGTTTATAAGGATAGAGACACTCCCTGAGAACGTGGAGAACTTGTTAGGAACAACTGTACACCTACACATTCATGCATTTGTCCAAACAACCAGTCATGTGCCAACAGTGCAATGCATACAATAATGCAAATTTAAGCTTCATGTAATATCCACTTCAAAGGAATGTGAATAAATGGGATCTCTGTGATTTTGACCATGGTGTAGTTTGGTGCCAGAAGGGCTATGGGATATATAACCTGGGATTGTTTTGTGCACAACAGTCATGGATACAGCCCAAGAATCTGCTCTGAATGAGACATTAAAGAGAAAAACATCAAGCGGGTGTCAGTTCAGTGGGCAAAAATTCCTTGTTGTTGAGAAAGGTCAGCTGACAATGGACTGGCTTTTTAATGCTAACAGAAATGCCACAACCTGTTTAAATATTAGTGCTGCCTGTATGTATAGCTTCATGACCACAATTTACCCATCTTTAATGGCTACTCCCAGCACGATAATGCACTACTTGGGTTTGTAAAGTTTTCTTAATAAAGTGCTTGAGTGTGTGTGCTCAAGTTACACACATTCTCGGTGGCAATGAGAGGGATAAAGAACACAAAAACCTACATTGTGAGTTATAACGATCTGCTAATGATTTTGATATGTGATATGTGAATTTTGATGTGTGCTGATAACTATGTTCTCACAGTGTTGTGCTGCATGGGGGTTAGTTATATTTTTTTCAGTTAATCAGGCTAATGGTTAAAAATGTCTCAGTACTGAATTGTTAACTGTTTATGACTATTCTGCCCCCACAAATCTGAATTTGATAAAGCAAGTATGAAATAAATTACTGAATGCATGAATGCAGTATTCTGCCTGCTTAGGACGTTGTGTTGCACCACATCGTTAAACCGTAGACCAAAAACAAATAAATATAAAGCAACACTATATCACTAAACAGTAAAAAAACAGTCTGTGAAAACATTCTGCTGTTAGCCAATTAGCAAAAATGATCTAATCTTATTCCAATATCACAGTTAGGGATGGGCAATATGACCGTATCGTGATAAGTAATGTTTTTGTAATAATTGATCTGCTTTACTGACTGATTTAAGACCATTGACTACATATTTCATTACAAAATGTGTAATTAGTCAGTTTTAGTTGGATGAAGTGCAGCACATTTTGAATATAAATGACTTTTCTAAGTATGTGATAATATGTGAATAGACTTATCTGCAAGCACGTGCATCATTAAATCATTTAGCAGACATCCTTATTCTGAGCGATTAACAATGAATACATTCTTTCATTCCAAGCAATTGTGGGTTAAGGGCCTTGCTTAGGGACACAACTGTGGCAGAGGTGGGATTTGATCAATGGACCTCCTGGTCCATAGTCCAGCACTTTAACCAGTAGTCTTTATATATTGGGATATAATATTTTCACCAAATCACCCTCCCCAATAATAAGTTTTATCTAAGAAAATTACTTCAAAAAGCATCCCGGTCAGGTTCACAGGGAGTGTTCAGAACCTATGCCAAAAACGCAGAGGTACACCCTGTACAGGGCTCAAGTCCATCACAGGTTCTGTAACTGGACATGCATCAGACCTTCATTTTGCAAGGCCAGGCCCTCAGAATCTACTGTTTGCATTAGTGGGTTCTTACCTCTGTGCCACAGGAGCTTTATTTGTTCTGTGTGAATATAATCCCAGAAGAGTAATCCATTTGTAAGATTGTCGTTCACTCAAAATATACACTTGAAATGTCCACTTGTGATTAACCATCACAAGATGTGCCAAAGTTAGTTAATGAAAAACAATAAATATATTTTGATTATATTGGAACTGTCACATATGTCACATTACATCAAGTGAAGGTGGCCAAACATCAAAAAAGCTCATTTTGAAGTCTCAAAAATTGACTCCAGACATTTCTCATGTGTTGTTAACAACAGTGAAAGACAAAAATCCTGGAAAAATCTTTAATAGGTATCACACCTGTGATGCAGCTGTCTCCCTGTGGAGTAGAAAAGGATTCTGATCAATATGTACAGCTATTGCAAAAAAACATAGATATCCATCAGCCCAGCCGTTTATATGGCATCATTGAGCATGATCAGCAAAAATATAAAAGGACCCTATATATTGTGTTTATTAAACTGTCTTAAAGATCCAATACAGATTGGTAAGCACACATTCGTAGATGTGTAAGCAACAAATATAATTATATTACAGTTTAATGTGATATGTAACAGAAACATACTCCTTTCATCTCCTTTAGTCTTAAGAAAAGGAAGGTTTGCATGATTTTAAGAATGGACCATGAAGCCCCAAAAATAGTTCACATTTCATGACCAAGTCAGTGGATGGGTATTTATTAGAGGGTGTTAGCTTTTAAATGTATATCTTTTTAAATATAATTCCTCACTGGGTGAAGTGAGGAATAAGCTATAGTCCCCTGATGCTGCATGGCTGTTCCAGCTTGGCATAATGAGGGCACTGCTGCACACTCACTCTCCATACCTGTCCTGTGGGAGTCTCCCCTCACCATGTGATACTCTCAATATACCACTTTCACTAGCCCTTTACTAATCATGTGATGTGCTAGCATTCTGTATTGATATATGCATCTCACACTTCGCTTCAATTACAATTAAGTCTGTGTTGATGTGTGTTGTGCAATTACTATTTGATTATTGATTCAAGGGATATATTTTTTCTCACAGTGATTCCATGACTTTGATTTTGGTCTTGTTGTAGATTTTGGGGATTGCAGTGTCAGTAAATGGTGTCAGCAAGTGGCGGCCTTACACCAAATGACTTTTCAATCGATTTCAACTTCTAAATGGATGAAGTCGGAATAAAATCCCTACAGTCTCGCATTTCCAAACAAGAAATTCCATGCATGTCTGGATAGCAGAGATAAAGAATATTTTACAGTTCACTCAGTATAGATCTATAGGTATCTGACCAAATCCATGCAAACATCACATTGTATTGTGCTGTAATTTGTCTAAATACATTTGGGCTCTTTACTGTCTTGTATATTTGTTCTAGTTCTCCTTAAACTACTGCATGCCAAAGTGTAAGGGAAACGATAAACAGTTATGTAAAATTCAAGCACTGAAATAACAGAGAAATGTAATACTGTATAATGTATAATGTAACGAAATGTGATATTTCCATTATTTGTACATAAAAAGCCAATTTGTTTATTTAATAGCCTGTGTTTATGACTGATTGATTATCTTTGGTTGCATGTTGCCAAATCATAGTCTGTGACTATGTTAAATAGTTTTCTTGTAACAAATATTGAATGACCACAGTGCACCTTGTAGGAAATGAGTTTTTAAGCATACCTGAGATTAACTGTCTCTTCCTCTTCTAAAATGCGAGGCAAATTTAAGGACTCACCAGATGGACGTTTGTAAGATTCATCATTAATGAAGTTTTTGATAATCAGCAATGGCCTGTTGCCAGTTTAATAGATTGTAATAATCATCTGAGGGCTGCTGTTCTCATGCACTTTGTGGCGTTCACCAGTGCCTCTTATCAGTGCCGATTATCACTGGGCTCACTTTAACTGAATGGTATCTAGGTTGCTGATGCGAATAATAATAATGACTTGCAGTTAATGCACCATGGATCATGCCTTTCATTGTAACTGAATATTATTAGGGTTTTAATAATAGCATTGGTAACTGTCGCTTGTTCAAGAACATTTCTTCTAATGATGATCCACCTTATGAAACAAAAAGTACCACTACTGTCTAACAGCATTAAGATTAAACTGCTTTCTGCAATTTAAAACATCCCCATATTTTCTTGTTTCTCCCATTACTTGTTAGAAACCACAAGTAGGCTTTTACTGAAGTATGATGACTGAATAATGTATTAAAACAGTTCCCTAGTATTTTCTTTGCACATTGCTAAAATTATGCCTGCTGTCATTGTTCACTGCTCACAAAAATAGGGGACATTTCATTAGGGTATTTCATTTTGACCGGTAATTTTTGTGAGCAGTACAGTATCAAAGGCACATGTTGTCAACAAAATGGGACATTCAGAATAGTCACATCACATTTTTTCCATGGTTCTTTTAGCTAAATTGTCAAGAATCAACCACAGGTGCAAAGTGGTAGGCTGCACATGTTCAGAGATAGTGAGCATCTAAATGATGCAGCATGTAAAAATGTGTGTTTCTGTTTAAACATTTAGTACAAAATTTCAGGTTGTAAATAATACCAAGAGTGTTGGAGCTTGTTGGATCAAGTTGCCATTGCTGAACAACCACAACTGAACCGCTACACAGAAATAGATATATATCCAAAACATATAATCTAAGACATAATACTGCCTGTGAAGTTTGGTTAGAATAGGAAGATTGTTTTGGACCTTTGCATCCGGAAAAAAGCTCAGTGTAAGCTGACAGTCTATAAACGAATACTTTTCAATTTGGGAGATATTCTGGGCACTATTTGCTCGAGTTTGATGTTAAAACATCACTAGAATGGGAGGGTGGTGGTGGTTAAGGCAACACAGAGGTCGTATAAAGAAATGGAATGAGAACACTTCAGTCTCAGGTCATTTAATGTGTATAACAAGATGTTGGCAATCTTCTGTCAGTTTGTTGTAGTGAGTGCTGTCTTATTGTAGCAGTTTGTAGGGAAGGCAGTATCAGAGCAGGTATGAAAAAATGCTCAACAAAATGACCAAGAAGGCAGTTTTGGGCTTCTTACTGAATGGTTATGGGATGATGGTTATGAGAAAAACTCCATGCTATACTGAGCAATAGCTCTCACCCCTTCCAGAACCTACTGGTCAGACAGCTGAGCACTTTCGGTAATAGACTCATCCAGCTCCGCTGTAACACAGAATGGCACAAGAGATTATTTGTATCAGCAGCGACCACACTGTACAACACCACTGTGCCAGGACATACCCAGTCACTAACAGTACAGGCTCACATAGCACCAGATGGACATTAATGTATCTACTGATCTGCATATTCTGCCACCTTGCCTATTGGCAGTGGCAGATTTGCACCTCTTTTAATATTACTGCACCTGGACATGTTTATAGTTGCTTTATAAATGGTTTATTATACTCATTTTCATAGTTCCTATTTCTTTATTTCATGACAGTTTGTTTATTGCACGTGTATTACATATCTTTATTTTTATTTCTTATAGACCTGTAGTGAACTATACAGTAATGACTTAAACTTGTTTTACTTTCCATATCTGACCTGCTGTAATTATCTGACTTTCCCTCTGGGATCAATAATGTGATCTATCAACTGATCGATCCTTCCATCTGTTTTGATCTGTTAATCTGTTTCATTTAGAAATATCCCCTAATTTTTGTGAGCAGTGTATGACTGTCTGCACAGAACTCCAGTATAATGTGGCGGCACTCCTAGTTAGTGTTATGTGTTACATAGACACAGCCCACATCCTGAGGAGTGCTGAGACAAAGGAGCCTCTCCTGGGGTGTACATCAGGAGCCAATCTAAGTGGTTAACACACAGAACCTCCCACTGCTAAAAAAAAAAACAAGGAACCTCCCACAGCACATGCTTTCACAACTCGGAACATTCAGAGTTCATACCGTGCACCTGTGCTGTGTTCCGTTTTCTGTGGTACCCGTTGAGTTGTATGGTTAGGGAGGTTCTGTGTAATGCATGTGTAATTTGGTTCCAGATGTATGTTCCTGGAGTGTCTGCCTCACTGGTTTGTGATGCTGAGCCACCCTGCTTTGTATCAATTCTCTGATGTAGTGAGGTTTGAGGTGACGTCAAAAACTTTGGAATTAATTGAAATACAATGTTTCATTTAAACCTTGTTACTGTTAATATGAATTCGGAACTGGCATCTGCTAAAAAGAGTGACAGGGAGAAAAAGAAAATACAGGACAACAATGAAATCCAAAAGGAGGGAAACATTCTATTTTTCAATGTTAATTAAATAGAAAAACACAGTATAGTACTATAATAAATACATTATAATTCAGAAATATAAATACCACAATGTATTGGCAATGGTTGTTGTGGCACAATAGGGGGTGATGCTCTGAACGTTATCCACAGTGGGGGAGTTCCGGTGGATGACAGACACAGTTATGCCAGTTCAGCCATGTGCAGTTGGTGCCATATGGAACCACACACTGCGTCCACTCACTCTCATGCCTGATTGCCTGGCCTGAGGGAGCAGAAGTAATACACTGGCACAATGTACCACTGAGATCGAAGCCAAACAAGACCCAGTGTGTGGTGTAGAAGGTGGACCTAGGGTCACACGCAGTGGCAGCAGACTCTAGACAACTATCAGGACCAGATATCAAGTGAGAACAAGCTGAAGGAAACCACATAAGGGAAGTCTGATTTGATAAGAAAAGCCAAGTGCACGTATGTAATTATGGATTTGAGTGTATTTAAGAATGAAGGAATCTTAATCAGGAAAACTGTCCTAATATTTTATAATATTATGCAGTACTGTGTAAGAATAGATATACCACACTTGTAGCAATGGTATAATGACCATATATAATTATATATCTACATTTAAGAGAATACAAATATCAGGAACATATTAGGAATTTGTATGTAGAATACAGGATTTACAGGTTACAAAGGTAAAGCATTTAGGGTGACCCTTACATTTACACTTGAACAATAGCAGCATTTGGCAGCTTCAGTGGAATGCCAGATTGACCTTTCTACAGCCTGAAGGTGGAATGATGTGGAACGGTCTTTTTGGAAGGGAATCGGCCAATAATAAACTTTTTTTTTAGAAGTAGATAAGAATGAAAAAGCTACAATATGCTAAAACTTACAAAGACCAAGACGGAAATCATTGAGAAAGGAGTATTATGGAGTGGCAAATCCAAATTTTAGATTTTTGTGACCAATGCAACAGCTATGCTTCGCATCGTTGCATGATTGCTAAAATAACAAATCTGTCGATGGCCCAAGACTTTTGCAAATTACTGTATATAGTTATCGTATTTTTATCTGTATATGGTATTTTATGGATGGATGGTAGGAAAATAAAGTTACTCTTTAGTTACTCTTGCCTCCTAGCTCTAGAAATCAGTCATGTGTTTGTTCACATGTCCTATAAAGGCTTAATTATTTTTATTTACAGAGATTGTTTTCCCACTAACACTTTCTTGACCCTTTCTACATTATAATTTGATTTGTTTCCACACACTTGAAGACATAAAGAAATAATGGTGCAAAACTGTTTAAGGCTGGGTCTAACCTATCTGCCAGAAAGGCCTTGACTTGAATTAAGTGGTATGGATACTAAAAGTAATAATTTGTAAAAAAAAAAAAATAATAATAATAATAATCAAATAAAATAATAAAATAAAATTAAATAATAAAATAAAGCACTAAGCAAAAACATATGGGTTGTTTTTATGTAATGTAGAGGGAGCATGTATGATATGATCGTATTAATTTATAGACCAGCAATACCAGATGCTAGAATCCCTCTAATGGGGCTTCAGTTTGCTCTAAAGCAAAAAGATACTTTCCTATGTAAAAACTGTCCACACTCCTTTCGCTGCTCTTGGTGCTTGTGAGTTGGTCAAATAATGCATTAAAAGCTATCTGTCCAAGGAGTGGTAATTTAAAAGCACCACCTTTTTAGATCATGCCATAGACAGCCAGAGATGCATATGCTTCAGTGAGTGTCTATCAGCTTTCTGTAGAATTTAATGAATTTGTGGGGGAAGCCAGCTTTCCCGTGTAGTTTTTAAGCAGTCAACTGTGATCAATAAATATATCACCGAAAGCTGCATTTATGGCTCCTAGTCAAATAATATATTTCCTGATGCTGCCTTAAGGCAGCTGTGCTTGGTTAATCCTATAAGAAAATGATTTCTCATAGTATTGTAAAACTGTGTGCAAGTGCCTGTAATCTATAATCTATAATCTATAATCTATAATTTATGCTTGTAAATTCTCAGTGTAGCATACCAGTTTTATGATACTAATACTATACTGCTACCAATAGTAGCAAGTATAAAGTATAAAGAAATTATTTCTGTAAAGAAATATTTTTTAACCTTCTACCAAGCTTAATTATGATTTGAAAACAAACAAACTGGTGAGCGTACTGTCGGCAACTTGCCTGATCTGGGACCCAATGGATTTGTTAGACGGTGTGGTATAGGTCCAGACTTGCTGTGATGAAGACTTGTTGCGTCTTTTAGAGCACACAAAGAATGCACCCGGTTATGTAGGTCAACCTTCTGCAAGCAGGGCAAGATTTGATTACGAGATTTGATTTGATTAGTGTGCTAAAGCATAGAGTAAAAATCACTCAACAGAAAGTGGATTTACCAAATGACCAGCTGTTGTCTATGTGTCTGGATAAAATAATATATATTAGGAGGGGCTGTTGCAGTAGATTAATGGCTTTGGTGTAACCTACAAAAGACTGCAAGTCCATCAGTACCCAGTGTCCCAGCACCAGATAAATCATGTTGAATTTACACTGAGCTCCAGAGGCTCCTTCATATAATCTAGTCACTGTCTCTGTATCCTCTGGAGATCTTAGCAAAGAGATAATGGATTTAAACCTGTTTTAGGAACAAAAAGCTTTTGATGTATTTTCCTGCATGTGGGCCTCGTACACATGTAAGTGCCCTCCACTGAGATTTATCACAAACTATATTAAGCGTGTAGCAAAAGTAAGGATACACCCACATAAAATGAAAATGTTCTGGCAGACAGTGATTCAGGTTTAGACATAAATTCAGGGGGAAGGGTAAAATGTCAATCAACATGCTGGCCATCTTGAATTCCACCATCTTGTATTCAACATGTATTCAGTTTTTTTTAAATGCAAAGGTGTGAAACATCAAATTGGCAGAGAATTCCACCCAAACAAGCCTTCAGATTATGCAGAGTGTGCTTGCCAAGCTTCTTGCCAAATTTTAAGAAGCCATTTCTGTTGCCAATAAACGAAACCTGGACAAATAAAAACTACCAACAGCAAAACTAATAGCATCATTCTGGCCTCATTCAGCAAGAGCTTACATTGTAGAACTCTCTGGATTGTGGTGTTAGCCATGCTTCAATTCAGAGATTTTTGTCTACCCCTAAATGGCACCCTTAGACAATTTAGATTCTGCGAAACCTTAAGAGAGGCTCAGCTTACTACAGCTCAGTGATGAGGTGAATTTCAGTGTGAGTGTTGAGGTCAACAAGCAGAATTATCAATGTTGGTTGGACATTGTCACCTCACCTATAGTCATGGCATGGTGAGGTGTATGGGGTACTGTAATTGAGCGACCTCCCCTCCTTTTTGGAAAATTAAAAGCAGGTTGTTACAGAATGTTGTTAGATGAAGTTGTGTTTCCCTCATTGTTGTAAAAACCTTTTGAATATTCTGCATTCTTTCAAGAAGGTGACCCACACTGATGTTCAGTTTCCTTCAAAGCTGATTGATTGTAGAGGCTCAGTTGAGTAGCCACCACATTCTTCTGATTGAACCCCTCTGGATTTCTAGCTGTGGGGGTTTGTTATGGCACATTTACTCTGTGAACATACATAATGTTGGTTATCTTAAAGACAAAATTGTTAATGCTTGTGGTTGATTCAACCAGATGTTTGGAGAAAAGGACAGCCTTAACACTCCAAAAATGGTTAAATAGAGTTGAATACAATCTATAGATATTATGGATAATTTTATGTTTTTACAAAAAAAGCACTGTTTGAACATGCGAGTGAATAAAGTACAGTAACATAAAGTACTCCATGAAATTGAATTCAAGATGGTGGCATTCAAGATGGCCCCATGTTGTTGACATAACAGGTTTCCACCTTTCTCCACATGCTGTCATCCGCCAAACCTTTTTCATAGTACATGGGTGTTTCCTTACTTTTGAGACATCCTGGACACAAATATAGTGTTTATTGAGGTGTTACACATCAGTGTATTAGCATTTCCTATAAAACGCCTTCTTGTTCTTAAACATTGTCAATTGTTGTAGTTATACCTACCATAAGAAGCACATTCAGTTCAATTCAATTTTATTTATATAGCACTTTTTACAATGTAGCATTGTCTCAAAGCAGCTTTACAGTAATACATTATCTAA
>JAUZST010006168.1:0-15051 GCA_034779995.1 Parotocinclus haroldoi
ACACACACACACACACACACACACACACACACACACACACACACACACACACACACACACACACAGACACACAGACACAGACATACAGTTTGTCCTTCTGGAGATTTTCTGTTGAAATTAAACAGTAACATCACATAAATTATCTTTTGAGTTTTTAGAATTTTTTTGCTAAAAAGTAATTTTCCAGAAAAAAAGGCCCCACAAGCTTAAAAGCATCCGATTTTTCTATCCTTGCAGGGACAACGTTCTATAAACGTCATTAAATGAAGCGATGTTTACTGGAGAGATTTATTCTTCTCATGTATCAGCATGCAACCCTCAGCTTGTTTAGAATGCTGTGAAATGGATGTATTTATGTTAGTTATGGCAGCAGTCGAGGATCTCAGTGTCAGAGTTGCGTTATTTTTCTTTCAAGTTATTGAATGTGGACCGTTATGCTCCACAAACATCTTTAGTAGCACACCTTCCAGATGTTTTAATTCATAAACGGGTTATTCGACTGAAATCTGTTCACCCCCCCCCCTGATATTTCGGACCGTATCTAATGTTTATGTATTTTTTACTTCTGATTTATTATTTTTAACTTTATTAGATGTTGAGTCATGGCTGCTTTACTTTAGGTAGAGATTGAATATGTTTAACAGTGTAATGTGTTCAAAGCGGTCGAAACTTTAAGAATAAATAGTGGAAGCCTGAAGTTTTATGGCCTAAAGAGTTAAAATACAAATGCATTAAAGGTAAGTAAGTTTAAATTAAGTATTTAATGAGTATTTAAAAGTAACTCTTTAGGGAGCGCTGCAGTATTCTCTCAGGCGTTATGTCTCCCCCTGGTGGTTTCTCGGTGTTACTGTATTAGTTAAGCTGGTTCTGTATTAAATGCAGAACTCTAACCTCTAATCGATGCTGGTTCCTATAGAGGGTTCCTATTGAGGGTTCCTGTTTGGATTCAGGTTTAATAAGAGACTTTAATTTCTGTCCTCAGGCGGGGCCGGTGCAGACGGTCAATCTTCAGCGAGATCGAGACGGAAATCCAAAATCTTACGCCTTGGTTGAGTATAAACACGCCGAAGCGGTGCCGTACGCCGTCGCTCTGCTGGACGGGATTCGACTGTACGGCCATCCGATCACGCTGCGCTACGGTAACGGTCAGATCAGACGCGGTGCTGGAGATCGATCTGGGAATCAGATACAGCAGTGTCGAGATGAAGCTTCTGAGCGTCTCTCTTTGATCTGCCCTTCTTTTCTCTTTGATGTTTCTTCCAGCACACACTCCTGAGGAAGCTACACCTGCACCTGTGCACCTGCAGAACGGCCTGATGGACTGCAGGTGTGTAAGGTCAGGACCCCAAGAGTCCGAGTCCATGTCCATGTAGTAGAGTAGAAAATGAGGATGGAAATGAGGAAATGCCAGAGGCTTGGGGTACTCCTAAAAGTTCAGCGAGTTATTCGTTTTTAGAAACGAAACCCGATTATTGATCTGATTAACAAACGTAGCTCTTACACGCCATTTAAGATCAGACTGGTCAGATTGGTCAGATTGTTGAACGTTTTTAACGTGGTTTTCTCATCATCAGCTTCTCAGCTCAGGACGATCGCCGCTGGGCGCCAGGTTTCACCCTCGATCCCTTCCCCCCCCTCCTGCACCCTAATCAGGGCCCCTACATCCCTCTGGTGCCCCCGTGGACGTGGACACAGCCTGGATTCCTCCCCTGGACCTCCTGCTCAGATGGTCCGAATCTGGATTGTACCAACCCAAGAAAGAGGGGTGCGGGGAAGAGCGCGGAGAAAATCCACGGGAGGAAAAAGAAGATAGGAAAAAATCCTAAAGATAAGCAGGAACAAGATTAATGATTCCAAATGTGTGTGTGTCTGTGTGTGTGTGTCTGTGTGTGTGTGTGTAGTAGTAATGAAATAATTAAACGGCTTCTGAATGCAGCATCACTTTCTGATTCGCGTTAATTAATGTGTTTTGTGTAAAGTTCAGCTCTCTGAAATTAAAGACTAGATTAAATGAACTAGATTAAATAAAGATTAAATTAAGATTAAATGTCTTCAGATGATGAAACTAAAGATGCTAAAATTAAATATTATAATTAAGTGCAAAATGATGAGTCACAAAAATAAAAAGGAAAGAAGGAAGGATCTCTTGTTATTGTAAGTCTATATTAATATTTCTCTTTATCACATCAAAGATTTCACACATGAAACATATAAGAGTGTGTTTGCTAGTGTTAGTTACTGAATAAGGTGGGAAAAGAAACAATAGATGAAGTCCTAAAATTATATATATATATTTTAATTAGGTGAAATGAATAAAAAGAGTAAGGTGGGAAAGAAACAATGGATGAAGTTTCAAAATAAAAATATACAAAATAAAAGAATAAGGTGTGAAAAGAAACAATGGATGAAGTTTTAAAATAAAAATATACAAAATAAAAGAATAAGGTGTGAAAAAACAACAACAGATGAAGTCCTAAAATAAAAAAAAATTTAAATAAAATAAGATGGGGGGGGGGGGGCATTTGATAAATTTCGAAAAAAAAAAAAAAAAGAATAAGGCAGAAAAACAATAGATGAAGTTCTAAAATTAAAAACATAATAACAATTATGCGAAAAAAAATTGATAAAATAATTATTATAATAATTATAAATGAAAATTCTAAAATAAAATTCTAGAATAAAACAAATAAGGTGGAAAAAGAAATAATAGATGAAAAATAACTTTTTCTGTTTTTTTTTAATTAGGTGAAAAAAACAGTTGATAAAGTTCTGAAATAAAAAAAATAAAAGAATAAGGCAGGAAAGAATCAATGGATGAAGTTTTAAAATAAAAAAATACAAAATAAAAGAATAAGATGCGAAAAGAAACAATAGATGGAGTTCTAAACTAAAAAGAAAAAATTTAAAATAAGATGGGGGGGGGAAACAATTGATGAAGTTCTGAAATAAAAAAATAAAAGAATAAGGCAGGAAAGAAAAAATAGATGAAGTTTTAAATAAAACAAATACAAAATAAAAGAATAAGGCGGGAAAAGAAACAATAGATGGAGTTCTAAAATAAAAATAACAATAAGGTGGGAAAAATTTGATGAAGTTCTAAAATAAAAAAAAAAAGAATAGGGCGGGAAAAGAAACAATAGATGAAGTTTTAAAATGTCACCTTTTCACATCAGCTCTCGATGTACATACGGTACTGAGCAAAAGTCTTAGGCCACCATTTGATTTCTTGTGGAGCTGGAGCTGATCAGCCCACAGGGCATTGTGGGAAATGCAGTTTGAAGGCAGCTTTGGCTCTGTGGTCAGAGACGGCGATGCAGAACCGGATCTCATTAATAAAATCCAATAGAGCAGCTTCTAAGAAATCTTGATTTGTTTCGTAAACATGATGACGATTATAATAAGAAGGATAAATAATAATAATATTAAACACCCACCGTAATGATTTGACACTTTCAGCAGGACTTTGCATCCCTCCTGTTTGTAATAAACTGCTTTCCTGATAAAGCTTTATAGCGAGCAGAAACATCAGGTGTGTTTATGCAGGAAGCTGATTGATTGATCTGTATTGTGGTTGATCAATCATGATTGATTAATAACTTTTATGATGTGAATTAGGAGCGTCGGTGTGGGGAGTAGCCGGGAGCATTATCTCTGATGGTGTTTGTTTGAAGGGTTTTAGGATAAGATACACGAGTGTGTCCGTAAATCTGTGTCCGGGGTCAGCCAGAGGACGTGTGGGATCTTAGGTTTTATCGCTGTGTTGTAAGGAGTCTTTTCAGATTTGCTGTTTTCTGACCGAGACCCATCCTGCTCCACAACAAACCGATCCACTGCGCAAAGTGTGGTAGCCTAGCGGGCAAGGAACCGGACTCTGGACCAGAAGGTCCAGGGTTCAAATCCTATCTGTGCCACAGTTGGGTCCTTCCTTGAGCAAGACACTTAATGGCTTGGATTGTAAATCTGTAATAATTGTAAGTCGCTCTGGATAAAAGCGTCTGCTAAATGCCGTAAATGTAATGCAGTGTGTGTTAAAATACGCCAACTTGAATTCCCCAGCTCACAGATGGCCCATACAGGAGCAGAAGCAAATTCCACAATCATGACCAAAAATATGTGGACGTCACATAAATCCACACCCATTTCTGTCAGGCGCGTTAAGTAAGTCATAAAGTCAACTGTGCTGAATTATCACTTTTGGCATGTTGTAGGCTTCGAACCCAAGCCCCGCCCTCCTGAGCTCACCACCTACTGAGGGCTGCAAACCTTCATGGATCAATTTCCATCAGCAAGCAGCAGAACGTCATCAGAAAATCATAAAGTGCTACACCAAGTCACCAGGAGTCTCTGCCAGCTGCATGGTGCCAGCCATAAAGTTTGGTGGAGTAGCAATACCAAAGGTCTCTTTCTGGGTTTTATGCCCTCAGACGCTCAGTTCCGGTGAGACGCTGAGACACTGATCTGGTATGGCCAAATGTATTTGGACACATCCTCTTATAACTGGTCACTGTTAGTTTGGGTGTGCTGACCTGATCCTGGCTGACGTGTTTGTTGCTGAATTTAGTGAACCTGCATCACTTTCTAAATCGGAAGGCTGGATATATCTCAAAAGTGTCTCCATAATTAGGGCGTATCACGCTGAGCACTGATTACCCACTTTAACCTGTAATCAGCATTACTGTGAAGTCGTAAACATTTACAGCGTTCGTTTGGACTGATAAACGGAGACACGGCACCGAAAACGATATTTCAGCATTAGGGAGCTTAAAGAGAAGGATCCAGAACGTGCGTATGGAGGTCTGAAGGTGCCACGATGTTCAGAGGAAGGAAGAAATGCTCCTCGTTTGAGGTTCTGCTCAGCACCCTCGTCATCGCTCTGTTCCTCGTCTGTGCCGGGCTGATTGTCGTTTCCTGGTTTGCTATCTATCATGGTGAGAACGACGTTTATTCTCCTGTACGAATCCGCCCGTGTTCAGAAAGCGCCTCATCGTGTGACCTGGAAAAATCATTCAAAAAAAAAAATCATTTTAAATTTGGATCGTTTTCTCCTGCTGCATGCTCACACCAGGACTTTAGAATAAAAGATACAAATCTGATGCCCAATTCAGGACTCCCTTCCCCAGGCCAGAGAAGGTTCTGTACCAGCTGCTCTTGCCCTGGACCCTGTCTCTGCCTCAGACCTTTTATCTCTTTGCTCTGTGCCAGACCTGGCATCTTCTCTGTACCATCTCCTGATGCTCCTGACCCTTCTCTAGCCAACAGTCCTTAAAGTTGATTGTTAGAGCGCTGGAACTCGCCGGGTCAGAATCTGGAGTATGAATGAGTAGTATGGTCTCTAAGACCCCACCTTACTAGGGCAGGACATGAGATGGGCCCTGGCAGTACCTTCTGGTCGGGTCGGGCATCATGCAGAGAAGAGAGATTGGTTAGATATGGGGTCACTGCACCCCTGTGATGGACTGGTCCCCTGTGAGGCCATGATGCAGGATGTTCTGGTTTGGACAGCACAGGACCAGTGGGGTTACTGTCAGAGCACTGGGAGCCCAGTTCAGTCAGAAGGCAGCACTGGGATAGAACTAGTTTTTAGACTAATCTTATACTTTGTTACGAAGGCAAAGAAGATTCGAGTTTTGAAGGAACGCTGATCATCTCAGAGGGAGCGACTTTCACAGAGGAGCTCAAAAACACCAGCAGTGTCCAGTTTAAAGCTCTGGCCTTCGACACGGAGCTGCTGGTAAGTCACCTGAACTTTATTCTGATCGTTTTTCTGTTCCCACATTATCACCTCTCTGGACACAGGTTTGATCCGGACTGGCTGAACTGGAGTTTGGGAGTTTTTGGGATGGGGATCAGGATACTTGGTGGTTAAATATTTGAATTAATATGAAACGTTATTTGTTCGTCTGACCATAATGAACTTGTCGTAATCGTGCATGAAACATCTCTGTTTCCAGATTTCCGAAGCGTTTGGACGCAGCTCGCTGAGCGACCGGTTCAGGAACTGCAGAGTGACGGAGTTCAGGTCAGTTTATAAAAATGTAAAGCTTAAGCCCAGTGCCAGGTTCAACACATCCTGCTGAGTAACCTCGGGTCCTGGCATTCATGTAGACATTACTTTGGCATATACTGGCTCTCGTTCCATATGGGAAGTGCCCTCTTTCAGCAGTAAAATGTCCTCAGATAATCTGCAAACATTGTTCAGGACTGATCTGAGGAACAGGACAAAGTGTTGCCCTGGCCTCCAAATTCCCCAGATTACAAAGACAGACAAGTCCATGGACGCTAAAGCTCTTCTTACCGGATTTAAACCATCTGCTGGTAACCACAGGGCACTATCTGAGGTCCTTGGGGGCATGGGGGCACCCCTACCATATTTAGGCAGGTAAGAGACTTTTGGTTATCCGGTTCCTGGTTCCTGGGGGTTGAGTTCTGGTTCCTCTTCTGTGGTGAGGTTTGGGTTGTGTTTCATGTTGGTGAGGGATGAGTGTTTCTGGCATGTGATGGTAAAATTTAATTTAGGCACATGAAGGCGACGACAGTAATCTTTTCTTATCAGTAAAATAAAAATAGTGATGAATATAACACATAATGGTTCTGGTTCTGGTCCTGGACCTGGTGCTGTTCCTGGTTCTGGTTCTGGTTCTGTTCCTGGTCCTGGTCCTAGTTCTGGTCCTTGTTCTGTTTCTGGTTCTGGTTCAGGTCGTGGATTTGGTTATGGTCCTGGTTCTGATCCTGATCCTGATCCTGATCCTTGTTCTTGTTCTTGTTCTGTTTCTGGTCCTGATCCTGGTACCAGTCAGGGCAGCGTGATGGTCCAGTTCACCCTGCTGTTCCGTGAAGCTCTAAAGGAGGCGGTGGTGCAGCGGGAGTTCATGGTGGCCTTAGAGAGTCATACAGGAAGTGGACTTGTGATTAACGCCAGCAGCATCCAGATCACAGGTGATCCATCACAGATCAGTGCAGGTGATCCGTCAGCCCCTCCCTCACCTCCCTTACACTTTACACTGCTTTATTCTAGCAGCACAGGCATCCACTGAACAAGAGCCTACAGTTAGATCTACCTCTACCTCTGCCACCTCAGCACCTGGCCCAGGTGAGAAAGCACTTCACAATAAAAGTCATTAGATGTAAATAAGACCTATCGTTACACACGAGACAGGAGAGGTCAAATTTTTAAAAACTCATCTCAGTGACCAGTACTGAGTAGGTCCAGAGTGGTACCTAACAGTTACCAGGACAGTTCCAGTTCATGGTGGGCACAGACAATAAAGATCCTCCGATTGTGCTACAATTTAAAGAAGTTCTATAAAAAAGAACCTACGTAAGATTGCGATGCAGTGACAAGTCCAATGTGTGTGTGTGTGTGTGTGTGTGTGTGTGTGTGTGTGTGTTGCTGCAGCACAATGTCCAGATGGCCAGGAACCCTGTGGAGACGGCAGGACCTGTGTTCCTCTAAATCTCTTCTGTGATGGAGAACCAAACTGTCCTGATGCTTCGGACGAGTCTCATGTCGTCTGTGGTAACAATCTGTCTTTGTCTTTATGTCGTCCAAACATCGTGCCTTAGCCCCTGTATGAGTTCACGCTGTGTTTCCGTAGCGACGACGTGTGATGGACAGTTCGTCTTGTCTGGGCCTGGTGGATTTTTTCACAGTAAGAACTTCCCCCTGGATTACGACAGTGGTACGATCTGCCGCTGGGTCTTACGGTACGGATCTCACTAGGGGGCGCTAGAGTGGCACAGAGCCTGTTCCCTAGTACCCTAGCTGGCTTGTCTGAGGGAGGGGAAGTGTGAGTGAGTGAATGATTAAACATCGTTTGTTCTGCAGAGCTGATGAAGGTCAGTCCGTTAGGATCACGTTCGAAACGTTTCATACGGAGGAAGAAACCGATACTCTCAAACTTTACGAGGGAACAGGAACAGACAAAAAACTCACACGTAAGGTCCTACATCAGCTTATAAGTCATTTATTCAGTTATTCGTCCTTTTAAAAAGTGTTTAAAAAATTATATATATATATATATATTTTAAATCCCTGCTTCATTAAAATATTATGTTTTTAAATATTTAAATAATAATAATAATAATTATTATAAAATAATAATAATATTTTGAGTATTTCCATTTATTATTAGTAATAATAACAATAACAATAATAATAATAATAATATTATTATTATAACAAAAACATTTTGACTATTTCCATTTAAAAATTGTTAATATTACAACTAAATGAGAATGAATCAATTAATGAAGCTTAGTTAATTAATTAATATTCTTCCTTGCTGATTAATTGGTTGTTTGGGCCTTTTTTTAGCTATTTTTTTCCATATTTTTGTGAACTATTAAAAAACTGTATTATTTTCATGACAATTAGTTAGCTCTAAATGTTAATGAATAAATAAATGCAAAATATGCAAATATTTTATTATTTATTTATGTAACTATTTGACGATATGAGGAAATCAGTTTATTATAAATATTAAATTGAATCCATATTTCATTCAAATCATTCTTATTATTTCTTTATATTTGCAGGGTATTTATATTTATATTATATTTATATCTTTATATTTATATGAAATGAATGAATCGGCGATGCTTAGTTAATTAATGAATAATAATCCTTGTAAATGCTTTGGTTATTTGGACCATTTTGGGAGAAATGTTAAATAAAAAAACATTTTTGAAAATTAATTCCTAAAAATGTATTATATAATGCAAATATAATTATAAATTGAATGCCAGTGTCAGTGAATTAATAAAAAATATGCAAATACGAGTTCTTTTATTATTATTATTTTTTCTGACCATACAAGGGAAAAGTTTGTAAAAAGAAATATTTTATTATTTATTGTGTAATTGTTCTAAAATTATTTATTGAAATATAACATTTATGTTCCTTTTTTCCCTTACAGACTCGTTATCCGGTTCGTCTCCGGGAATCATTTGGATTTTTTCCCATGATGCCACGCTGGAGTTTTCGTCCGATTTGTTTAATAACCAGCAGGGGTTTAACGCCTCGTACCAAATGCAGAACCTCGAACATCTCACCAGTACGTCTCGAAACCTCCTAATCATTCCGAATCTGTTCAATCCTGAGCTCTGCTTACTGCCTGTGTGGGTTTGGTATGTTCTCCTGAGTGTTTGCTGGTTTTGCAGATGGTCAGAGGATAAACTGCTCGTTTGAGGAAGGTTTCTGTTTCTGGAGGAATGATGCTGGGGATGATGATGGAGACTGGATTAGAGCTCGAGGATCTTCACTTCCTCCTCTGACAGGGCCGAGCTCAGACCACACCTACACAAACCAATCCGGTAAATCTAATCCAATCCAATCCAATCCAATCCAATCCAATCCAACAGTTATGTACAGTTATTATATACGCTTCTTTATTTTAGGTTACTACATCGTAACGCCGAGAAGTCCAGGAACCTGGGAGAAGGTTTTTAGGATCCGGAGTCTGCCTTTAGCTCCTGAAGCTGGACCTGTGTGTCTGACATTCTGGTTAGTAAAAGTAACGCTAAAGTCCTACCTTGTCCCTGCATGTTTGAAACCTTTCTGTGTGTGTGTGTGTGTGTGTGTGTGTGTGTGTTGAAGGTATCACATGTACGGTGAGGAAGTTTTTCGTCTGCAGGTAAAGTCAGACAGAAACTCGTCCCTCACCCTCCTGTTCCAAAAAGAAGGAAACTACGGCGATAAGTGGAACTACGGACAGATAACCATAAACGATACGGCCCAGAAAACAGTGCGTATTATAAAAACCGACTGACAAATCATAACATTAATACCAAGATATTTATTATTAGCAGTTAATCATTATTATTTATTCTACGTGTATTTGATTTACTGAACTTGCAATACCAGAACTGTCCACTAGGGATGCTCATGTTGATGCGCTTTAATTTGAACTTTTATTCCAATTAAACCATGGTATTATTATTTACCGTTTTGTTTCAGATCGTATTTGAAGCGCGTAAGCTCGCCGGCATGTTAAACGATATCGCTCTGGATGACCTCAGTATGACCCCGGGGCCATGTGGGCCGTCTCCACCTGACCCGACTCCGGTCCCCCCACCCATCACTCCACCCCCAATACCAGGTGCAGCGAAGAAAATGTTACACCTTGATTCAAATGTAAATTGTATTAATTCAGGATACAAATTTATAAATAATACTGAGATAACATTTGAACAAGTCCGAATTTTAAAGGTGTGAATGACTCAAATAGGACCAATAAAATGTCATGATCACATTTTAACGTATGATATCGTGAATTAAAATAGAATTGGGCGATAGGAAGGCTTAATTCTGAGAGAACATACCAAATTTCTAGAAAACTAAGATCATGAGGCAGAAAGCTAATATTTTTAGATTTATTGTCGAAATATTTATATAAATATTTTATGTTAATGTTTTTTTTTCCTGTGTAAACAAATGTAAGATAAAATGTCAAATTCTTCAGAATCGAGTGCATTCATTATTTTTATCATTATAATTATTAGAATTAAGATTTTATTACGTTAAAATTTCAACTTTACATAATTAAGTGGATAAAAAAAATAAAAAGTCTAAGAAAGTCACAATTTTGATATAATAAATGACATTTTTTAATTATTAAAAAAGGTTTTAATTATCGACATTCTCTGCTTAAACCATAAAAATAATATATGTATTTTTTTTTAAACGAGCATCTGAATGGTAAGAAGTGAAAGTCAATTAAATTGTATTTTTAATGCATTTATTTTTTATTTATTATTTTGTTTTGCACTTAGCGTTTCATTATTCTAAAACAATCGTGTGTTTTATTTAACTCAGGTCAAATGTTATATATTAATGCGTAACTAAACATGTTTTAACATTATTAATAATTCATGTCATTTGTGTAATAATAAGACTTATATAATTATTTTTAATTCTCACAGCTGATTGTGGAGGTCCGTTTGATCTGTACGAACCAAACACGACCTTCAGCTCGCCGAATTTTCCACATGGCTACGGAAACGATGCATCATGTAAACAAAAAAAAATAAAGATATAAAAGCATTTTTCAAAATATCTTTTAAAAAAATATCTATCTATCATTTTTAAATATCTAAAAATATCTATTTTCTTTTGGAAGGTGTTTGGATTTTACACGCCAGTGAAGGGAAAAATATCCAACTGCATTTCCAGCATTTTGCTTTAGAAGCTTCGTACGACGTGCTGGAGGTTCGAGACGGGGTGGAACCAAACTCCAAATTACTAGGTGATTTAAAAGTTTCTTTATTTTTAAATATAAAAGTTTCAATAAAAAACGGTAGTTATTAAAATATATTCAGTATGTACAGAACAGTCCACCCATGAGTCCTGTCATTTGTGAGGTCTTACTTGTTGCTCCAGGACATCCCACAGATGCTCGATCAGATGGAGATCGGAGGGATTTGGAGGCCAGGGCAACCCCTCGAGCTCTGTCATGTTCCTCAGTCGTTTTTTGTTTGTATTTTAGGCGTACTGACGGGGGAGCAGGATTTCCCTGATCTGTTCTCCTCCTCCTCTCAGATGACGGTGATGTTTTTCTCTGATTCCACGGGAACGGACAGAGGATTTCTGGCTAACTTCAGCACCGGAGTCGACCTCGGCCAAGCAGGTCAGAGAATAGAATAAAAAAAAACAACATATAAATAAATTAATCAAATCTGTTCTAAATTAAATACAGACTGTCTGTGTCTATGTTTATGCTAAAAATATTCAGGTTTAAATGCAATTTATTATTTGTTTTCATTTATTTACGAGTGTGAAGTTTATTGAATATTTTTCTTATAATTATATAAGTAATTAAAAATGGGTTATTCTACATATGCGAAAAAGCTCCTATAATTAATCAGCATTTTTTTTTCTGTATGTAATTATTTTTTCGGATTGTAATTTCAGAGCCGTGTGAGTTGGGTCAGTACCAGTGCCGATCCGGAGTGTGTGTGTCCGGTTCTGGTGTGTGTGATGGTGCGATGGATTGTGCTGATGGTTCTGATGAAGCTCAGTGTGGTGAGCAGAAATGTTCTTTTTAATTCTTATTATATAGAAGCTTTTATAAGTTTAATATTTAATTGTAGCGTCATTATTTTTTCTTTATAGTGAATTTATTTAAGTTAAACTCCACCAGTTCACCAGCCCTGAAGATCCAGATCCAAAAGCAGCAGTACACGGTGTGTTCCACAGACTGGAACCCTCAGCTCTCCACCTTCTACTGCCAATACCTGGCCTACAGGTGAGAGTCTTAAATAAATACAAATAAAAACCCAGTTCCATTCTAATACATTCTATAATAGTAATAATAATAATCACAATAACAACAATAATAATCATAATATATGTTTCATAATATATGATCATAATATATATTTCAGAAATACATTCAAAGCAAATGGAATTAATTTATGTAGTGTTTACACATGTAAAATAAAACAAAAGTTAATTGCAAACATATCGAAATGTTTACGAATCTCAAACACGACAGGTTTAGCATGATTTAAAAACATTATTAAATTGAAAATATAGGAATATAGCAAAAACTAGTAATATAACAATTATTGCTGAAGAGAATGTTTCAAATCAAAAAAATAAACATAGAAACATAACGTATAAACAAGACAATAAAACATTCATGTTGCTCTTAATTTTATGGCTGTTATTCTAGAAATATATTTAAATATTTAATTAATATGCTTTTAAATATATTTAAATGAAGGATTCTACACAAATATTGATAAAGAATTTAATTAAAATGTTTTATCTTGCCATTCAGTGTTTACACTGATTGCATATTTTATATACATTTATACTCGTTTACAATACATAAATACCAAGCAACAAAAAAAAATAGGACAGAAAAGATAAAAAGAAATGTTTTATTCCCTGTGGCTGTTTAGGAAATAAATATTAAATTCAGTGAAAGTAGTATTTATTGTTATTGATCCGTGCATTTTTAATTAGATCAGGAAACGCTTCGTTTGTTCTTGCTTCGGAGGAGGACACGCCCTTCGTCATCGTGAGTCTGAGTTCAAACGGATCCCTGAATCTGAGTCCCAGGTACAAACAAACAAACAAACAAACAAACAAACAAACAAACAGACAGACAAAACCGATCCATTGGAATAAAATAATAAATACACAATAATCCTGATTGAATCCTTTTAGGCAGGTTTAGAGATTTATGGACGTGTTTCATTTGATATTTGATCTTCTGTTAGTGAAACTTGTTCGAGTGAGAGGTTTGTATCGCTGCGGTGCAACAACCAGCGTGAGTAACCTTCAGATAAATCAGTTCAGAATATTCAAATGATCGGATTATGATCGGGTCATAATAACCTCTCGTTTTATTTCCAGCATGTGGGAAGCAGAAGGTCAGAGGGAGGAGCGTTCCAGAAGGGCACATCGTGGGGGGCGGGGATGCTCTGAAGGGGGCGTGGCCGTGGATGGCTTCTCTGAGCTGGAGGGGGCGCCACGTCTGCGGCGGGACGCTGATCGACTCGCAGTGGGTCGTCACGGCGGCGCACTGCGTGTACGGGTGAGGATCAAAGCACTTTTGCTTGTTGTAAGTTGCGCCGCACTGGCGCCCCCTGCGGATTTACTCTTGCCTTGCACCCAGGGTCCATCAGGGATTTGTAGCAGGACAGGTAGGTGCTGCCCAGCTGCCCCCATCCCGCTTCGAACAGGAGTGTTTAGTGTCGGAGTTTGGCATGTTCTCCTATCTCCACACGCCACACGGTTTCTCTCTATCTCACAAAATCGTGGCCGCTTTTTTTTTTTTAGCTTGGATTATTTAAATCAAACCCGTGTTGGTGAGCGCCCCCTTCAGGACATTCTTTATTCTTGCAGGAAGAACGTTCAGCTGCAGAACTGGAACGTGGTGCTGGGATTGCATGCCCAGTATGAGTCAGACACCTCTCAGAGGCAGTATCACCAGGTGGATCAGATCCTTATAAACCCAAATTACAACAAACAAACGAAGGACTCCGATATCGCTCTGATGCACCTCCGAACCCGAGTCAATTACACAGGTGAGGAGACACAGGTTTAGCGCCCCCAAAAAACACAACAAACATCTCTCGGGGGTCGTTTTTGAGCTCCTGTTGCTTTAAAAGATCATGATCTGACCCACGAGTCTGAATCATTCCCTTAAATTGTGTTGTAAGCGCTTAGAATTTATTGTCATTAACTTAATTTAAATGTTTTTTTGTTTTTTTTAATATTTAGATGTATGCTTTAATGTATTTAGACTTTATCCAGCCGATCTGCCTGCCTGATCCTGATCAGAAGATTCCAGAGGGACGCAAGTGTGTAATCGCAGGATGGGGCACACTCACCGAAGGAGGTCAGGTTCAGGATCGTATAGATGCACCAAAAGTATGTGGACACCTAAGCGTCAAGCTAACGCCACATAATTAGAGGAATTAGACCTTCACTGCTTCTGCTTCCTGCTCTTTGCCTTCCTTCTAAAACAATCCCCTTTAGAACGAGCTCCAGAGTCCAATGTTCATGCTCATGCCTGGGTATAGCTGAGTGGTGCCCTGTGAAGGACCGGAGCCCTGTCCAGGGTCACGCTCTGCCCATGTGCCCAGATTATGGGTTAGGAACTAGAACCTCCTGCACAACCCTCTTAACGGGATAAAACAGGAGGCTGTGTTTCTGTGTTTTTATAAATGTGTATGTATGTGTGTGTGTGTGTGTGTGTGTGTGTAGGTTCCGTAGCTGATGTTCTGCAGCAGGCTGTGGTTCCTCTCATCAGTAACAGTGTGTGTCAGGATTTCCTCCCTCAATACACAGTCACAGAGCGGATGGTGTGTGCAGGTTACAACGAGGGTGGGGTCGACACCTGCCAGGTGCGTGTGTGTGTTATGTGTGTGTTATGTGCAGGTTGTCATAAATTTGTTACGATGTTAAGCAAAACAAACAAACAAACAAACAAATACAGTCGATTCCGGTTAATGGGGGCACATGGGGACGGGATGGTTTTGGTCCTAATAACCGGCTGGTACGATTAATCGAACATGCCCTATGTTACAAGACGGGACGTG
>JAUZST010006169.1:0-15051 GCA_034779995.1 Parotocinclus haroldoi
AATCCCACCTCTGCCAAGTTGCCACAGTTGGGTCCTTGAGCAAGACCCTTAACCTACAATTGCTTGGATTGTAAGACGATATGAATTGTAAGTCGCTCTGGATAAGGGCGTCTGCTTAATGCTGGAAATGTAAATGTAAATGCATATCACATCTGTGTGTTTAACAGACAAAGTTTGAGAACTTAGTGCAGAATTTGCAGGAGCAGGTGGATGAGGTGGAACTTAAGCTCAATACAGCCCGTCTCATGCTGCAGGAGAAAGTGAATCAGCTAAAGGAGCAGGTATGATCAACAATTTAACTTTAACCATCGAACACTGTGTTCTGTAAAAATATCTAAGTGTGACCAATATTTATGTATAACCCATTAACAACCATGATCCCCATTTGGGGATCAGGTGCTTTAACTCGCCTACTGATGGGATGGGATGTAGGCAGACAGAAAGAAAGTAAAAAATGTTCAGAAAAGAATTTGGCAGTTAATGGGTTAAGTAACACTGACAATATGTTCTTTTCTGGTCAGCTGTCTAAGAACGCCAAGTCAGATCTGCTGCTAAAGGACCTCTACATAGAAAATGCTCAGCTCATGAAGGCTCTGCAGGTGACTGAACAAAGGCAGAAAAGTGCAGAGAAAAAGTCGTTCCTTTTGGAGGAGAAGGTGACTGCTCTCAACAAACTCCTGTGTAAAATCGCCCCTGCCTCTCTTTGTGCTTAGTCAGTCAATCACAAAAACAGCAATGAACTGTGAACTAGCTTGGGTCCAGTGCCTGCTTTGTTGGTTGCTTAATCAGGGACGGGGAAATTGTACACAGTTGGATCATGGCCACCTCCACTGTGAAACTGAAAAGCACAACTACCATAATGCAAGCCACAAATGTAAACATCGGATCTTGTCAGGGTATTGTGCAATAAATTATCAGATTACTGCTTTTTTAAATGTATAGAACAATGTGACCGTGTAAATGTGACTATTAAAAGACCATAGCATTTTATGTCTCTTCTGAGAACAGTGGGGGTGAGTAAAAATGTATCTGGTGAAGTTTGGAATATGATCAAATTAGCCATCTGTAATTTAAGTATGCTCATATAAATGAAATGACAAAGTTGGGTATTACACAGAGATCCGTTTAGGTGTACAAGTCTAGCATTTCTTAAATGTACAGTTTTGATACACAGTATCCTTTAAATTTCTTTGCACAATTATGATGCACTACTGTAGAGTTCATATTTTGTCTCACAATAGTAGCTTTATTGAGTCATCCAAATGTGGTACCTTCACTGCCTTTATTATTTAAGAAACAAGTGACCCGTTTGTCTGCAATATGATGTGACTGTGTTGCGCATAAATCACTATACAGTTTCATAGTAAAATTTCACAAAGTAAAATGTGGTCTGATCTTAAATGTAGACACATGCAATCTTGTAAATATGAATATAAACAATGTCTTAAAAAAAAAACAAGTGAGAATGGCACATCCAAGTCAAGAAATGACATGCTCCAGCACTCCTTGGCGAATCAACTGTTCACATTTCCATCGGGGAAGAAAATGCTGTAGAGGCAAAAGGATTGAATGTCATTGTAATGGTTGAAAAATTAGGGAAGTCAAAAAAAAAAAAAAAAAAACAATCAATAAATTAATGAACTAAGTGAAGATAAAGAAAAACGCTATAGCCATAGGCAAACCCCCTACTTTTTGTGAGCAGTGTAATTAGGCACAATATGCCTATGAAAACACCCTAGTTCTTCTTCAGTAGGTTTTATGGTGATTGGCATACCATACTGACGCATTATCGCCACAGACTTGACTGGTTTATAAGCATCGTGGTTTGAAGATCGCGATGCCAATGTTCACAGCAATTTTTGTTCAAGTTTTAAGGGGAAAAAAATTTGAAACGGTCCATTCAATGTCCAAATTGTTTGAGTGGTAGCCTGGATTAAAAAAATGGCAGATCTCATTTTCAGGAGATTGCTGGTGGTGTCTTGCTGAAACATGACAGGTGATCGTTCCATTTTAGAAAACAACTAACTGGTGCAGCAATCCTTTTTACTGTACTCCAATTCAGGAACTGACTTTTTACAGTAAAGCAGCTGAAAAACCTCTCTACGGCCATGTTTAATGGGAGTGGACATGTATTCACTGTTGTAACTCTCACCAGATCTTTAACATTTCCTACCCCACCTCACTGCAGCAAGGAGTGCATTTTCTTCATTATTACCGTTGTTACTAAGAGCACTAAAGGCCTAATATTTTGCTATTTAGATTTTGGCTTTTTTTAAAAATACATGCTTTGTCATTTTAATGCATTCATTTAGAAAAAGTACAATGTTGAATTTGGACACATGTTCAAATGGGTTTATCTGCCCTTAGCAGACATGTGAAATTACACCCAAAAGCTGGAGTATTGACCTGGATCAAGGCTTTACACTAGATTTTGGAACACAGCTGTCTGGATGGGCACCAATGTTTAAGTACAGCCCCACATTTCAGTTAATCGCAAGGATATCTGATGGAGTTTAGGTCAGCAGTCTCTGTAAGCCAACCAATTTTACAATCAAGTTTGTTTAGCTATTTCTATATAAACTGTTTTGGGAGGCTGTAGTAGAAGCTAAACTGACTTGGTGGGGGTTGGAAGCCTTTGAATAGAGCCACTGAAGTTGGGCAGTACAACACAATCTACTGCCTGTTCATCTATAGCTATTCAATGCCAGTACTTATATATGTATATATATATATATATATATATATATATATATATACAGCATATTATAAAACTATACGCAGTGAATTTGCCTGAAATACCAGATCATCAATTACATGGGGTGTCCTAAAGATTTATACTTGGTGTGTCAAAACAAGCTGTGAGGGCAAGTGCAGCCAAAATGAGAATCGCGGTCTGAATAGTTGTAATTATGTGCTGCAAGTTTTGTTGTGCTTCCTGATTTTAAAGGAACTCCTGCAGAACAGGCATTTACGTGAAACACCTATGCGAGATCATACAAATACTCAAATGACTTATGTTTTTTTTATAACACTACAAAATAAGAGTAAAATATAAACTCAGTGTTCTGATGTGTTTAGAGTTGTGTGAAGCACTTACAAGCGACTAGGACTTATGATCATATACTACTATATCTAAGTAGCTGTGATGATACCTGACTATTTTTCTTCAAGAGAATAACTGTGCCATCATCAATCTCAAACTCTCCGTGGTCTTTCAAACAGCGCACCTGAGGACAGATAAGGAAGAGGAAAATACTATGACTCAAATTTTTTAGATTAGGATACTACCCATGGTAGCCACTGGTCCCAGTTGCTTGAGACCATTAGCTGTAAAAGTTGTCGTTACCTCAATATACAAACTCTTGGGGGGTTTCATGTCTTGTGTTATGTCCAATCCCTCCTCTCCTCCAAGTGACCTCATGTATGTGGCTAAGGACTTCTTGTACTGATTAAACCACTCCAACTGAAGAAATTAATTATTGGATCAAGACAGGAAAACATTCTATTAGTAGTAATAATGGAGTATTACCTCCTCTGCACACATGTGGAACCGAATTGCTGTTGGCAACACACTTCCATATTCCCATCTGAGAGCACGGATACGCAGGAGCCGGTCGTAACTGTGAAATGGTGTAAGAGGTGACTCAATATGCTCAGGAACGTGTGAAACATTTGAGTTTCCTACAGTAGTATGTAGGAATCAAAGTATACTGCTCACAAAAATTAGGGGATACTTAAATGAAATTCTCCTATAATTAAATATCCCCTCATTTTTGTGAGCAGTATTATTACTTACAGATACGCTGCAATACAGCGTTGGTTCCTCAGTAAGCAGCAGTGACGGAACTTGATGGTTGATATTAATTCAGTTTTGCCCTCCGTTTTGGCTTCATTACTGTTAAGGAAGCAAAAAGATGGAATGAGGAACAAAACTGTGTTGTTACTTTTTTTATTCAATGAGAAACCGCTTGTTTTTAATGCCTATAGAAAATCACCATAGCCCTTTGAAATGGTCACTTCTTACAGTCTGAAATTAAAACTTATTAAGGCACAGTAACTTGATTATACTGTAGTTGCCATCAAATCTAAAGGGCTGGTCTTACACATCACTTTGGTTCTGTTCATATAAAGCTTTCATTTCTTCAAGGACTTGTCGAATGCCATCCTCCTGTAGAGAAAAAAAGACAAGTGGAAGTATCAATACAGGTCATTACATTTAAAGTCTCCTATTTAGATGGACTGTCTGACCTTTGTGATACTAAAATGCCAAAGAGTTTTTTTTTTGTTTGTTTGGCTTCTTTAAAGTCACCAGCATCAGTATAATGTCATCGGCATCAGTAGCCATGTAAGCAACACACACAAGGTTATATCCATACACACATATAGCCATTTAAAAATATATATAAAAATATATACATACACACACACACACACACACACACACACACACCAGTGCCAATTTAGAGTAATCAATTAACCTAACGTGCATGTCTGGGCTGTGGGTGGAAACCAGAGTAAGCCTACGCAGACAGTGGGAAGGCCCTGTCTATTACACAATGAAAAAGTATCAATGTTAAGTCCCTTGCTTCTGCAGGACATCTCTAATCAACCAAACAGGCCCCTTTCCCTTATTTAGGAGCACAGGCTCAAACACAAACATGAATCTGGCTGCTTCTGAGTCACAAGTTGTGTTGACATCATGTGATTTGCTGTAACTAACACCAACTTCATGGGAGCTACTAAAATGAACACATTATTGTGGCTATCAGTATAAGCAGGAAACAGATCAAGAAGGTATCCTTGATAAATAAATATCTAATTGTAGCTTAGAAAAGGAACGTTAATGTCGGTGTGACCAGCTCTCACCTCTTACTTTAAACCAGTGAGCTGTTGAATTTGCAGTGTTTTATCTAATTTCCAAATCGAACAAGTCGATATCATCCTGTAGCGCATTTTCATCCTTCAAAATACAACTGCGTGTGTTTACAAGTGCCACTGTGAAAGTTCAGCAACTTGTGATGCTACAGGGAGGAGTCAAAGGCACAGGACATCATTTTATGCCAGAAACAAATGGGAAAACCTATGTTTTAGGCTATGCCCAGAACATGGCCGCCATCTTAAAAGCCAACATACTCGATCAAGGGCAAGTTTTTCAAATGGAAAGGTGGTCATGTAGCATATCAAAAAGACCAGATTTGTCTCAGAAATTGACTGCCACAATCCGATTTGCAATACATATCGTGGTTCAAAAGATATTAACACAGAAAGTTCTAACCTTCTGTTGTTCATCACATGTAACTGAAGATTATTCTGATGTCCAGGGAATACAGCTACCGTATCATAGCTGCAGACTTCAACAACCCACAGCCAGAAACATCACCAATTTCACACAGCACTGTTGTATCCCTCATAGCCAAATTCAGAGAAATCGGAACTGTGGATGAAAAGCCATGTAGTGATCGCCCGAAGACTGCTACTGACCTTTCCGAAAAATCCACAACGTGTCCTGTGACTTTTGACTCACTCTAAATATACATTTATAATGCACGTAAGGTAAGATATTTTATAAGCTGGATTTAAAGGCCAATTAATTGTAATTACATGACGTGTTAAGTTTGACAGCGTGCTCTTATCAAAATGTATGTACATTTTGTCTAAGTTTAAGTGAGCTGAGTAAGAAAATACGTACATTAAACGCAGGTAACTGGCCGTCACTCATCCGGTGAAGTTCTCTCACAAGTTCAACTACCTTCTCACAAAACATTGTTCTTCAACAACAGCAACCTATAATACTGTATACTACCAAACGAAGCTATGAAATAGCCTAAAACGCTGTATTACGATTTTAAACCTGTTTATGGTATCGCTAGCGCAGCATGTATCAGCCCGGTTTTCGCGGCACAATGTTATTTGTATCACGTGATCGATGCATTGGGTACGGCAAGCCGAGAAGCACATTTTGTATTAGCTATCCCAATAAACTTCAGTCGAAGAGTTGGGGTGCGGTAATATACTTATGCATATATTCATTAAAATAACATCAAAACAAAATGGCATTTCTTGTATTTTACGAAATCGAGTGACAAAGTGTTTTTGCATGTCGTGTTACTTCCTAGCCCATGTGTGCCTTAAACTGATTTTTTCATAGGACTTCCAAAATATAATGTTTAAAAATAGGTTTTCACCCAGTCCTGTTAGTATAACTTAACATATGTTGTGATGCTGGGACTGTGGTAGCCTAGTGGTTAAAGTACAGGACCATGGACCTGAGGATCCAGCGTTCAAATCCCACCTCTGCCAAGATGCCACAGTTGAGTCCTTAAGCAAGGCCCTTAACCTACTATTGCTTGAGTAGTAAAACTGTATATACTGCTAAATATGTTATCTCATCTTAAAGAATCTTAATTGTAAGCCATTAGGGAAACGGTATCATTGTGAATTTGCACTGTAGTCGTTAAATATGTAGTCATAAGTCAGCTTTATGAAAACATATATAAGTCCAGTTTTATAAGCAGAAGAAATACTTGAATGACAGTGAATAACAAGAGTGAACCAAACTATTTTTAAAAAAATATTTACTTTTTTAATAATTGTTTGTTAGATTTTAGATTATTTAACGTTGCTATCGGTAACCTAGGACATGTTAGCCACATTAACAAAGTACATTTTTAAACAAGGTTATCTTGAGACCTTCTTGCTGCGGCAGCAGTGCTACTATGTCTGACTTTATTCTTAACACGAGTTTATTCTTCAATATTACGACACGAAATATTTAGTTTAGTCATGAAATTAAATTTGCATATATATTTTTAATGTGACCCTAAAACACCATTGTATATAAAACACAGACAGTCTCAAAAGTATTTCCCCAAGACTTCTCAAGCCATAATTTGGACGGTTTCGACGACTAAAGTACACTTCAACACTTCTCTGGAGACTAAAGGTAAATATTATGATCTCATACATTAATATTTTGGAACATACAATGTTGAAAAAGAACATTGTAGGCCTGTTGCTGTGTTTGTGCTCATAGACACTCCGTCAGTACTCAACTTACACACAGAAATGAACAAGCGTTCTCATTTGTTTGGCCCATAAAAGTTTGTTCACACTCAAAAATGACATCCAAAACATGGGTATTACTATTGTTTGTCCAACCACCTGCTGCTACAACAACTTTCACTCTTTCAAAAGGCTTTCAATAGCTGTTGGAACAAGACTGAGGTCGTGCTTAGATGTTAAACAATAAGCCCTGGCTTACTCTTGGCATTCCGATTCATTTCAGTGGTGACTGATGGCGTTAAGGTCATGCTGCGTGCAAGCCAGCCAAATTCCCCTTCAAAGTTGGCAAGCTGTTTAATTTATGGACTTTGTTTTATGAGGGTAGGGTCGGATGTTGATGACTGACTTGTTGGGGTGGTGGAGATCTATAAATGTGTCATTGACAGAATTGCTAAGGAGCTCAGTAAAACCTTCTCTGTTGCCACAGGTATCAGGTCCCATGTTTGTATATCATGTTATGCCCAGTTTGGCTGACAAAACAGAGATTTCTACATAGGTGTCCATAAAGATTCCAATAGATAGTGCAAGTATTTCCAGCTTGCAAATACAGATTGGTGTATAATATACAATATATAATAATAACATTGTATATTATGAAAATATACAATTTAGTGATAAATGATAAATTTTTCGGGACAGAGAAACTAATTCTATACAGGGTGACATTCCATCAATTGGCACATTCACAGACACATGCACACTCCCACTGGAACACTTTAGAGACACCATTTGACCTAATGTATGTCCTAAGAAGGTGGGAGATACAGAGTAACTGTATGGTGACAGTGCTGTCCAGTGCTTTGCTGTGCCACACCAGGTTGGAAGGGGTCACACTGGTAATCCAGAGATTGTTTGCTCTTCAGTCATATGCTCTGCCACAGGGCTAGAGTTTTCAGAATCTCTTAAGTGATTGTCAATGGCTTTCAGTTTCCCTGAGCATAAAATAAAGTAAAGCCTTATATGTAGATATAAGATATAAATTATAGTTATAAATCAAAACTCTCTTAGTTGATCATCAACATGGCAAATAAAGAATGCAAATATTAAACAAGACAGAAATGTGTTGAAGCTTATAAGCAGGCTATAATTATATAGACATCTGGCACGCTCATATCCCCTGTTACAGCAATAACTGAGAAGTTCAAAACAACCAGAAATGTACTTATTCTGCCTGGAAGTTGATCTAACTGGATTTTGCCCCCAAACACTTCATGAAGCTTCCTGTCTCCACAATTTGAGATTTGTAGAAGATTTGGGGGTCAACATATTAAACAGCTACCCATCATCTCCACAACAATACATTATTTTTGTAATTATGCCAGAAAAAAAAAACATTTTTGTTTGTTTAACTGCAAATATAAGTGCCCGAAGTTTCCTGGTACTGGAACTTTCAAAAGGTTAGCCACAATTTTAAGAACGAGCTCGAGTTAGTTAACTGCAAAGGTGTTTTTTTTCTTTACCTATTTCAAAGGTGCTAATAAATCTGCCAAGTGTAGAGCAGTTTTGTGAAGATGTGCCTGTATTGCTGAATAACAGCATTGGCAGTGTTTTAGAAATCATTCAAAGCTCTCAGATCAACTATGCTGTTAAAACATGATCACATACCCTTGAAAACTGTATGATTTTAAACTGAAATGACTTATTTTTATGTGAATGCTTTATTTGAGTTTTAAAACTGAACCTTGAAACTCAGACAATCTGAAATTGTCCTCATTAGCAAGGAGTCAGTGTCTGAAGAATATTCTCTCGTACGATCTCATCTCCGCAGAACTGGAACCTGCCAGACAGAGAGAGTTTCCATTAAAAAAAACTGCTTGGAAACAAATAAACTGTCAGAAGTGTAATTATGAGCTGATTAAACCTTTTAAAAAACGTAAAGTCAACTACAAAGCAAGGCCAGCACACTCATTTTGTACTGTGCTTTTTCTGAAAACACATTTTCATGTCTGGTAACCAGAAATGTAACTTACTGTTTCCGGTCCTTTCCTCTCTGTACTGTTATTCGAGAGGCACCATACTTTGGGAACAGTGGGTTGATTACATGGTTATTCCACAAAAACTTCACTCGAGTCAGATCACCAACATCCTTTTCAACATCGATGAGGAGCTCGTAGGTGTTTCCAGGGGTCAACAAGCCACTGTATCAAATAAGTCATAACTGCCATTGTTTATCTTTTCTGACTGAGAACCTTCTCAAGCAGTTCATTTCAAATACTGTTTGTTATGTCATATAAATTACATGTTGCACTTTACATGTCACACACCTGTAAATCTGATATTGGCGGGTATTTTCATTTGCACCATACAAAGCCACGTTGAAATATCCTGAGTTCACTTGAGATCCATCAAGAATGACAGTCACTTTATAGCGATAAACTAAAAAAAAAAAGGCAAACGTAATGACAAGTACACTGGGTGCATCCATCACAGAGCTACATGATTTTTTCTTATTGAATCGAATGAGATGTTCCTCTAATGCATAAATGACATTATAACCAGTGAAAACAATTGCTGCGGATTGGTATTTTTCTAACCGTGAGTCCAAAAACACTTTCCACACCCTGTAGCAGGACACTGTTACAAACAAGAGGCAATTAACGTGCCAGGACAAATAGATGTAATATCAAGAATGTTTGGGTGAACATTTACATTTTTTCATTGCCAGATGTTCCTCACAGAGCTGTTCTGACATAGTTCAACACTGTAATATAGCCACTGTAATGTGTTGCTACTATTTACCACCTATTCATTTTATTTTATTTGGGCCATTACTGTTCCTTTAAAATGCTGGTGCTGCAATAGAAAACGTATGGTTTGTGGTCTAAAATTACAGTTTATAAAGTATGCTTTAGACACTTTCATTAACAATTTTTATGTACTCTTGTCATTTAAATGTTTATTACAGTGCAGTGATAAAAAGATGTATTTTTGGACTTTTACTGATCATTCATTTTCCATAACCACTTATTCCAGCTCATCTAGTAGCATGGGGCAGAAGGTGGGAACCAGTCCTGGACATGCCAATCTGTTGCAGGGCACATGTGCACACACCCACCCACTCACACTGGGATGTCTAGAGATGCCCATGACCTAATGCATGTATTTCGAATGTGAAAGGAGACCAGAATACTTGAGGAAACCCATGCAAACCCATACATGGGGAGAACACAAACTCCACAAAGGCAGCAACTAGGTCCGGAAATACTTGCACTTAAAATACAAATATACCATGAAGCAGAAATGATATCATGCCTTATTGGATAGAGTTTGAAGCTGGCTGTACACTTTAGGTGGGACTTTCCAATACATACGTGAGAATGGACGAGCATCTCCTGTGTTCAAATAAAACTTCATGTTCTCCACTCCACTGGGCACTGCGGATTGGTCAGCATAATGTCCCATGTCAACACATCCACCATCCTCACATGGGAAACATCTTCCCTAAAAGATAGAATTAGAAACTGTTTGTATAGTACAGTATAGTGCACTTTGTAAATAAAAAACAAAGAGCTCCACAGTTATGAAAAGGCACTGAGCTCTAAATTTCTTATTGCTGTTTTACTTAAAGGAAAAACAGGTGTATTAGTGTGTTTTGACTCCACATCCCACAAACCATGTAATAAGAAAAACAAATTTACAACCAGCAGGCTTAGTAAAAAAGGCATGGCCACATTGAGTTAGTCCTCGTTTCAGCAGGATTGTTTTGTTTATCCCCTACTGAGATAACACATAATTTGGAGGACCAGGTGCAGGCAGAGGCCCACCACCAGACATGGGGAAACACATCTACTGGGGCTGTGTCCTCAACCTTTAATACCCTAATAAGATTAGGTTACATAAAATTTCTAAATGTATCCCATATTTCATCTCTTTGGTGCCCCTTCTTATACTGGGTCACCAATTATTTACATTTTATACATGCATATTGTGTGACCCTAAAACACATTGTACCTTAATAAGAGAGAAGTCATAAACTTACAGCATCAAACGCATCATCATTAGTGCAAGAGTATCCTAGAAATCCACTGCCGCTTTGGATGCTGTCACTGTAGTACTTGTAAGCTCTTAGATGATTGCAGGCTACAAAGTCACGAGTACCTACCGAAAGTGCACATCCTTGTTAAACACACAAAATCTAGGTAAGGTAGAGGAAAATGAAGTGCCACAAGTGGACAAACTCTTACCTGACCAAATTCCATCAATGTCCACAATTTGCGAGATTATATTCTTGCTGCAGCCAGGCATCTCTTCTCCTCCATTTGGATAAAAGTCTATATGGCCAACAGCCTGAGACATGCCAAAGCCTTATGCATAATTTTAGTTATTAGTATTAGTACACAAACATGTAATTATGCATTGAAAAATTAGGTAATCTTAAAAATTTTGCTAGGTTATAAACATGTACACAAGTTTACTCTGTTTGCTCATGTATATTTATGCAGGAATTGCTCTATACTATGCTGTTTCATTTTGAAATACCCAGAGTTTGATACATTTGCTAGAATGAAATCTTACCAAGGTAGGGGACTAGTGGAAGGGCGTCTGTATGAATGGCATCAACAAAACGGGCATCACTGGGATCAAGTCGTACCTCGATGGGACAGTTCTGGAAATATGGCTCAGCCGGATCCAAACCTTAGAATAAACAAGTGAGCTAAAACAGCTGACAACTAAAAGACACATAGTTACTTAGGTAAACTGTTTAGTTCTGATATAGTACCTGTAATTCGTCCCAGCCCTGGTGTCCTTTTGCCAACCTCTCCAGCACAGTGTGCACCCAGGCTGTGTCCAATAACATGTACATTTTCAGGGCTCTGCTGGAAATGGTCCTGTAACCAATCATATTAAATCAAGAATATTAATATAATATGTATTAAAACAAAAGGCTATAAAAATGAGATAATGGTAATTAAGCTTTCCACAGTGATGCTTTGATGTCTTTAGAATGTTATTGTATTTGTGCATCAGAATGTTTTATATTTCTGCAACACATCAGACTTTCACACAAGTTCTATAGGCAAAAGCCAGTAAAACAAATTATACAATAATATTGGTCATTTGTTTATCAAGAAGTAATATCCAATATTAACCTTAAACTTACAATATATACAATATTAAACAATACTAACTGCAAACTTTTGTGATGAGGCAGAAACCCTCCTTGGGCAGCCATTATATTATATGTGAGAATTACATTGCATTGCACAAATACACTATTTACTGGTTAAATACACAAAAGTTAAACAGAAATTATATACAAGGAATATAATATTAATAATAATAAAGAAGAGGTGACAATGGCTGTTTCATAAATGTAGTGGAGTATTATTACAGTATTAGTAACTGTTACTAACGAGTAATTGTGGATGTATCTAGTTCTAGAGCTGGTTGCATTTTGAATAGTTAAACTTTTATTCTATTTGGCCATTTAGTCTATAATGGTGCAAGCTGGAAATCTAATACTCACCTTAAAGATGGAAATCATGTAAGCCACCTGAGCTCCAATTACTCGAATGTTATTGGCTGCCTGTGTGTAGAGTGTCCGGCTTCCAGTTTTCCAGTCCACACAAATACAGTTTACATCTTCTACAGTCAGCATCAGCTGAGAGTCAGATTTTACAAATGTTTCAGTCGTTGTTCATTCACGACAAATTCTTGTAAATTATTATACTATTAAGAAAATACCTAATATTTTGTCTTACTTTACACATGTCAAGGAGCCACTCCTCATCTCCTTTGTCAATGAATCCATGGATTATAAAACGGGTCTTTCTAGATGGTTGATAATTGGATCCTTGAATGATATCTGCATTTGTATTGATTTCCTGTAAAATTATAACATAAACTGATCTCTTAAGACATCTCTAATTTATATTGGCCGTTATTTTGTAGACTAATTAAATCATATGACATGATTGCCTGACAATGTTGTGGTCATTTTGGTACTGACCGATTAAGTTTTTGTAAGTACAGTATAGCATTTCTAGTTCTTCACTAACACTGCTGGAGATTCATAGCACTATACATGGAAACCAAGACTCCAGGCTTACCTGATAGGAATCAGGGTTCTGCTTTGTGAAGAGAAGAAACCTAGTGTTTAGTTTATCAGGACCCCAAGGTAAATGGGCGATTGGTCTTTGATTAGACCCACTCCATGGATATTCATCAGAGAAGCAGCCAAGGTTGTCGAAGCATACCTCATCACCTACAATATGCATTTAGTTGAATCATGATACATTTATCATTGGTGCTATCATTGGTGCATTATTTAATACATCCTGCATTTCCTAGTTTACAATGAAATGAGAATATACAAATGTTTAATTACCAGAGGTGCTTCCTACAAAGTAGCCAACAAGTCCTACAATCCAGACTATCCACATCTAAAAATATGACAAACAAAACAAGCCAGACTTTAACAAAATATCAACCCAAATCTGCCAGTTCAACATATAACATATCCAAATGCTTACTTTGACAATGACAGCAAACCTGATATATCTTCCACAGCCCCTTATATACAAGTGCATAATGTATTATCTGATAAAATGTGGGGAAAAGTCCAGGTGATGTGCTGGCAGAATGATTGAACACATGTTCCAAGCCTTATGTGGTATTTGAACTAAAACAATATTGAGCTTTCAAGGCAGCGCCCATGCTCCATTACATAAAGTTCATAAACTGCAATTCAGGCCTGCAACACAATACAAGAAAGTGGGGAAATTTAGGGCTAGTAATGTGGTTCAAAAAGCTCCATAATTATGTGCCAGATGTACCAGGTGATTCTAATCAAGATTTGGTACACAAGCAGTGTCCATGAAAGGACGAATCTGATGGGCAAGGGATCTCCAGTTTGTCAGTAAAGGCATGATAAAATTGTTAAAATATTTAAAAACAATGCAGCTCACAGTAAGATTCGAAGGGATTTGCATATTTCTCCCTATCGTGCATAGCATTAAATGATTTGGAATCTGGAGGAATTTTAGTGTGTAAAGGGTAAAAGCACAACCCTAATCTAAATGCCTTCGATCTTTGAAACCTCAGCCAGCATTGCATGAAAAACTGCCATTCAGCAGTAGTTATAGTTGATATAACAACGGATTACTTTGGCAAACCTTTGGCAGGTACAAAAACAAAGCCTAATGTCAACCATGTCCAAACGCAGTGTCAATTTGTCTCTGCTTGAAGGCATCTAGGATGGACCATCAAATGGTGGAAATGTGTATTGATGTCAAATGAATTAGTATTCCAGTTTTTTTGTAAGAAATGTGCCATGTGCTCTGGACCAAAGACAAAAAATACCATTATAATCAGCAACAACTCAAAAACAATCTTGATATGGGGCTGTGTCAGTGCCCTTGGCAAAGGTCATTTTCACTTCTGTGATGGCAGCATTAATGCAGAACAGTACGCTGGGATCTTAGTACAACATATGCTACCTTCAAGGTGACTTATTATCCAGGGATGCCCATGAATTATCAAAAAAGACAATGCAAAACCACATACTGCACACATTAAAAAGGCATGGCTGCAAAAGAAGAGAGTATGAGTACTGGACTGTCCTGCCCACAGTCCTGAATTGTTCACAGTAGAGAATGTGTGGACAACAACAACCGATTACTGTTCCACACATGTTTGCAAGAAGAATGAGTCAAAATGAAACATGAAACATTTGATTTCTTGTAATCCATAGTCAGACTTGTAAACTGGCCATGACCTTATGAAAATAACATCCCATGTGCCATGGTTTTGCAGTCTGTAACTTGTCTACCTTATGCAGCGTTCTCATGTTGCGTAATCTTGTGCCGAGTTAATGATTTTCCACTGATGTACTACGAGAGAAAGGCTAAAAATAGGAAACGACTAAAAGAGCATTTCTGAACATTGACATAGTGGGTAGTCAAGGGGTGTCTCTATCTATCTATCTATCTATCTATCTATCTATCTATCTATCTATCTATCTATCTATCTATATATCTATCTATCTAT
>JAUZST010006170.1:0-15050 GCA_034779995.1 Parotocinclus haroldoi
TATGATAGATTAAATAGATAGATATTTTGGGATGGGAGAGAATCGCCATTGGCTTGCTCATTAGAGACAAACATAATCCGATTTGTGACACTTGTTCATGCATCATTGTAAAGCTGCTTTGTGACAATGTCTATTGTAAAAAAACGCTATACAAATAAAATTGAATTGAATTGAATTGGGATACAACTGAAATGTATACTTCTCATATTCTCTTAAATCCTAGATGAAAGTAATTTCTACAGGACAATCAGGATGAAAAGATGGCGACAATGTTGTTACCAGCTAGTCCAGACGGCTTGCGGCGCTTCACTCGCGAGTCCCTGGCAGCCATTGAGCACAGAATTTCTGATGACCATGCCAAGAACCCAAAGGTTTCTCCGAAGGATCCTGGGAAGGCAGAGCAGCCTAAGGCCAGAGCAGACCTGGAGGCCGGCAAGATGCTTCCTCGCATTTTCGGTGAAATTCCTGCAGAACTGGTAGGAGTCCCACTGGAAGACATTGACCCATTTTACTTCAACAATCAAAGGGTGAGTTGAAGTGGAATCATGACTGCCAACTGGCAGCCAGTTAAATCTGGTTGACTCTTTTCATTTGAACACATTTACTAACTCCTACAGTACAATGCCGCTATGTGTTGGGTTTTCTCTGCAGACCTTTATAGTCCTTAACAAGGGGAAGGCCATTTTCCGCTTCAGTGCCACATCAGCTCTGTACATATTTAGTCCATTTCATCTCATCAGGAGATTCTCCATCCGGATCCTAGTTCACTCATATCCTTTTATTTAAACAGCCTGCATATTTAGGTTTAATACATACATCCAAATAATTTAATACATCTGAAATTCCTCATAACCTCTGTAAAGTCTGTAATACTACAATTGTGATGAATTCACTAAATTGTATTCTTTAAAACAATTACATATAACAATTTTGAATATCTCTATATCACTATTAAATTGAAATCAATAATTTATCACTCCTATATCACTATAAGCAGTGTGATGGACTAGAAGTTCATGTAGGGCTTTCAGGATAGGTGTCGGGAACCCATCATTATATAGTTATTTCTGGAGTGAGAAAGAGTGCAGTAAATAAATGAGGCTTATTGAGTTATTCTCAAGACAAGTCAATAAAAGTAGACAAAGCAAACCCAATTAAACAAATTAGATAAAAATGTTATATTCTGGAATTTAGTTATTGAGTAAAATAAAAGAATACATATCTGTGAGTGGCAAACGATATGTGAATAACTTGTTATATCCATTAAATTACATTTGAAATTAAATTAATTTGACTCACAAAAGAAGAGGAACCCCGAAGAGTTTGGACTCTACCAATCTGCAGTAAGACAGACTGTGTACAAACTTAAGATTTAACATTACTCAAGTCAATCACTCTAAGAGAAAGGCATGTAATAGTGTGTGAGGTCAAAAATGAATCAAGGGTAAATTCTAAGCAGCTAAAGGCCTCTCTGACGTTGTCTAATGTTAACGTCATGAGTTTACCATGAGGAGAGCAGTGAACAACAATGGTGTGCATGGTAGTGTTACAAGGAGCTATCCAAAACAAGCCCCCATCATGTGGCACTTGGACAATCCAGAAGCCTATTATAAAAATATGTTGTGGATAGAGAATTTAAACGAGAACCACTATATCGGTATAAAAGAAAACTGCCTTCTTGTGTCTTGCTCAAGGACCCAACAGTGACAGCTTGGCAGAGGTGGGATTTGAACACTCAACCTCCTGGTCCAGAGGCCCGTACATTAACCAATAATATCTATGCAGCAAGAAAACAAATTAACATGCACAAGTCATTCTAGCAGAAGATGATTAAAGAGGAATAAAGTAAACGTTTTAGAATGGCCAATTCAAAGTCCTGACCTCAATCCAGTAACATTATGGGGGAAAATATTCATGTGAAGAAACCATGCAACATCATAGAGTTCAATCTGCTCTGTATGGAAGAATGAGATCAAATTCATCTAAGTTGATGTACAGGATCGACCAGCAGTTATGGAAACAGTTGCAGTCATTGCTGCAAATGGCATCATACCAGATATTGAAAGTTCACATATTTTTGTTGTTTAATTGGTTTCTCTGTAGCCTTTATATTTATTTTAGTTATGAAAAAATCGTTACGTTTTAGGTCATATTTATGCAAATGTAAATATGTTATTATGTAAATACATTAAAACATTTTGTAAATATAGAACATGTTAAAGTATCCACATACTTAACATAAATATCTTGTGCCCCACTATAGAATGATATTGCTATTGCAGGCTATGGCCTGTAAGAATCCACTATGGCAGTTATGCATTAGGAACCTGTAACATGCTAAATTACTTTTATTATTTTTTGGAGATGTCCTATGTTATGGCCTGACATTGTGAGCCAAATTGGAAATCCCTTTTCTAATCCCTCTGAATGATGTAAGAACAAGATTTGGTTTCAAAATTAGAGTCGAATAGAGCTGAGGACTTCATGACCTCCCTAACTGTATGTAAAATATGGTCACAGAGTTGTTCCGAAGCCACTGCTTTGTTATTTTAGCTGTGTGCTTAGGGTCATTGTCTTGTTGGAAGGTGAACCTTTGGCTGTAACTGTCTATAACTGGCCGCATTCATCTTTCCTTCAACCAGTCGTCCTGTCCCTGCAGCTGAAAACACCCCCATAGCATGATGCTGCCACCACCATGTTTCACTGTTGGGATTGTATAGGGCAGGTGATGAGCAGTACCTGGTTTTCTCCCAACATACCACTTAGAATTAACGCCAAAAAGTTAAATCTTTGTCTCATCAGACCAGAGAATCTTATTTCTCATAGTCTGGGAGTCCTTCATGTGTTTTTTGGCAAACTTTCATATGTCTTGCACAGAGGAGAGGCTTCCATCAGTCCACTCTGTCATAAATCCCCGACTGGTGGAGGTCTGCAGTGATAGTTGACTTTGTGGAACTTTCTCTCATCTCCCTACTGCATCTCTGGAGCTCAGTCACAGTGATCTTTGGATTCTTCTTTACCTCTTTCACCAAGGCTCTTCTCCCACAATTGATCAGTTATGGTCGTCCCAAACTTCTTCCATTTAAGGATTATGGAGGCCACTGTGCTCTTAGGAACCTTGAGTGCTGCAGAATTTTTAGTAATTTTTTAGTAATTTTGTAACCTCGGTCAGATCTGTTCCTTGAGCAGTTCCTTCGACCTCATGATTCTCATTTGCATTGACATGGACTGTGAGCTGTGAGGTTTTATATAGACAGGTGTGTGCCTTTTCTATTGAAGTTCAATCAGTTCAGTGAAGCACAGCTTAAGGAGTGGAACCATCTTAAGAAGGATAAGAAGAAATGGACAGCTTGTGAGTTAAATATGAGTGTCACAGCAAAGCATTTGAATACTTATGATCATGTGACAAAAAATTCTATGTCTGTTTTTCTGTCAAGATGGGATGCTGAGTGTACATTCATGAGAAATAAAATGAACTTTTTTTTATTTTAGCAAATGGCTACAATGAAACAAATGTGTGAAAAATTGTGTGAGGAGTGAAAAAAGGGGTCTCAATACTTTCTGTATCCACTGTAATATTACACTTAGTTAGATCGTATTTTGTTGCTTGGTCTGATTTCTGATCTGAACATTCAATTGGTAGGGTCAACTTTTTTGATCAGATTTCCGTTCAGGTTGTCAGCACTGGGATATTTCTTATATCTATGTCTTTTCTCACACTTTATGGCCCTTTACACCAACTGACCATCGTTTAAACACCACAGAATAATTGAATATTGTTGTTGACCATGTTAATTCCTTTATGATCACAGTGTACCCATCTTCAAATCCTTATTTGTGGACTGTGGTAGCCTAGCAGTTAAGGTACTGGACTCTGGACCTGAAGTTCCTAGGTTCTAATCCCACCCTTAAGCAAGATCCATAACCCACAACTGATTGGACTGTAAGACTGAAAGAGTGTAAGACTGTATAAGCTGTAATTCGTTCTGGATAAGGGCGTCTGCTTAATGGCGTAAATGTAAATGTATTTTCAGCAGGATAATGCATCATGCCACAAAGATCAACTCATCTTTAAATGAACATGGCATGTTTGTACTTGCCACTGTACTTAAATGGTATCCAGTCACCAGATCTCAAACTAATAGAGCTGGGATGTGTTTGGATGGAATGAGAGATGGGTTGTGGTGGAAACAGGAGATTTGTATCATAGATGTGCAGCTGACATTTGCAGCAACTGCCTACAGCTGTCATGTCCATATGGTCCAACATCTCTTTGTTTCCATGTTCCACGTTTCCAGCACCTTGTTGAGTCAATGTCATGAAAAGCAGTTCTAAAGGAAAAATGGGTTCCAAAAAGGAGATTCTAGCTAGGTGTACCTAATACAGTACAGTGGCCAGTGAGAGCATGTTCTCGGTCACTCAATATTATTACACCAAACAATTCATACATTTACATTATTTATCAGGTGATATTATCTGGACAGAGCAGTTGATTGTTGAGCAGCTGATGGCTGAGTTCTTGTGGCAGCCTAGCAGAGAAAGAATTTGAATTCACATTGCAATCTGATATGTATACTGCTCACAAAAGTAGGGGATGATGAAATATCTCACAATGAAATACCACCTTAGTTTTGTGAGCAGTGTAGTTCAAACCTTAACCACTGAGCTAGATTGCAACTTGTCTATTATTTGGGTAAAGGGAAAACTATACACATGTATTTATGCTGACTATTCCCTTAAATTAGAGTAAACTGAGATCACTGTTTATGCATTCAACAGAATGAAATCTGCTATATGTAATAAACTTTGAGAGGGCTAACGATGGGAAACACATTGCGATGAATCGAACCCAAACAGACAATGCACACCATTTAGCTGACAGCGGAGAGCCAGATGCAGCCTTATGTGTACCGAGTGTCATTTGTGATCACTATTTAGATTGTAGAGGGCAAGAGCTAGTAACTTTACAGATTTCTGTTTCCTAATTTGTAATGTTGTGCTTTATGAGTTGTAAAGAGTTCTTGTTTACATACACTTTTCTTTTCTTCTTTGTTATTATTTTGCTAATGCTTTAATAAACTTTGCTTTACTCTTGTGTCGGCAAATAACTGCATATCAAACTGTCTTGTATCCTTCTATTGGAAAATTATGATATTTTTGATATGATGTCGCAGGCTGTAGGTATATACACTCCAAATGTTAGAGATGCTGCAGCAGTGGTTTATATATCCACTTATTAATTGTATCTTGAGAATCTGCTTTATTCTGATTTGGGTTTTATTGTATCTTAAACCTATCCCAGGAACACTGAGCTCAAAATGGAGATGAAATTAGTCCATCAAGGTAGGACTTACTCACGGAGTCATTGCTAGGATAAGTTTAGAGCGTGGTTCTGTGGTAAGTGTACCACTGGTGGTACTTGAGGGAGAACAAGCTGGTATGCCAAATGACCTTGGAGAATTCATTTACTCGGTACTTACTTAATGATGGGGCAGCACGGTGGCTAGCACCATTGCATCACAACAAGAAGGTCCCGGGTTCAATCCCAGGGTGGAGCGGCTTAGGTCCTTTCTGTGTGGAGTCCCGTGTGTCCTCCCCATGTCTGCGTGGGTTTACTCTGGGTACCCTGGTTTCCTCCCACAGTCCAAAGACGTGTTAGGTTAACTGGCGTCTCTAAATTATCATTGATTTGTGTATGCAAACACCCCAGCCGTGTAACTGGAAACATCTGCACACCGGTCCCAAGCTGGGATAAATGGGGAGGGGTGGAGAAATCAATGGCAAACTACTCCACTATCCTGCCGAAATACTTCATGGATCACATCGATGAAAGACAAAAATGTGTGGAGATCGATGATCCATCAAGTGACCGAGAGTCGGCCATGACTGTACAGTTAATCCAATCCAATATTTAATAATGAAGCATTTATTTTATTTATTAATCTAATTTTTCCATGTACATATAACGCGTTTCAGACAGCATGATAAGCAATAACGATACAGATCACTACTGAAAGTCCTTTAACCCTGGAATGATGAACCTGTGACCCAAATGAAAGTAATCATGTTTACATTATGCCTTTTTATTCCAGTTTAAATGGGAATTACAATCACTTAATTATTGTTCATAAGTACTCCCTACAGCTGTTGATGGTTTAGTTGTTAATTGGTTGTTTGATGCTGAGAGAAAGTTTAAATTGTTGACAAATATGTCTGTTCTCCTGAACATTATGTTTATATTACATTCAAACTTTAGAATTTGTGTTACAAACAGTATCATATAACCATTTCTGACTTTTTATTGTAATGTATTTATATATTTAAAGCAGATGAAAATGATATTGTTGGCAATGACGTTTACATTGTTGTTTATAGTGGAAAGATACGCATTTGTTGATTTTAAACTGAAGTTCACTTTTTGAATAGTATCTCGTGTAGTATAATGTATAGCTGCAGGATTTGCAGTTGTTATGCAGTTGTCTGTTCTGAATAAAAAAGCAAAATGAAGGTTAGGGTGTTAACTGGATGTGGAAGTATTTGCTTTTAAATTAACGGGTAAGGATTGACTGCGGGAGTATTGTTACTTTGAGAGTAGCTACGCAAAGAGTACTTATGATCAGTAGTAATTGAGAGGTGTTCCTAGGTCACTATTTTATTACATTAAGCCACGTTAAGCCTTTTTCCTATAATAGGTTTAAATGCAAATAAAAAGGCTTAACCTAAAAATGTATATTTTTCATTTGGGTCACAGGTTTATCATTTCAGAAGTAGAGAGTACTTATGATCAGAAGTAATACAGAGAAGTGCAGTACACTGTTTTAGTACATAAAGCTACACTTTTATGTTGAGCGCTAAGAATAAGGAATTGCACCCAATTTCACTACGGTTAGTAAGCCTATCGTATTGTGTTTACAATCACAATTAGCCATTTAGCAAAAAACAAAACAAAACTGCAGAGCAACGTACAGCAGATACAATCTTATAATGTGCAGTCCAAACTGTTGTGGGCTCTACAGTGGCATGTGATGTGGTAAATAATCCAGTACGTCAAGTGCTGCACCACCACAGTCACAGAATAAATGGCATTTTATCACCTCACCCAGCTTGTGGTTGGTAATCCTGTCTCATAAGCCTACTATAAGGATACATACTGCTCATAGTATATATCCCATAATCAAATATCCCCTATTTTTGTGAGTGTATTCTGAACCACTGTTGCAGCCCAGTGAATACAATTGCTGAGAACCACAATGCAATGCCAACTAATAGCCTTTTAATGTTCCCTGACAGCACTTGCAAATAATTAAACTAATTACATGTAAGTCATCTAACTGGTGATCTCTGTAGCTGTGAAGTGGCAGCACCAACCTCTGTTCCACCATAACAAGATATAATACACATAAAAAGGTATGTGCAAATATAATTGCAGGCTATCATACAGAAACCAAAGGGATATGTTAAAGGATTTACCACACTATGCATTACATACAGCACAGTCAGTCATGTGGGAATAAGTGTTTTAGTTGTGGCATTTATACCACTAAATAAAGATCCAATTATTTAATCCTGAACTCAATTTTCTGTCGTTCTACTTGACATGATTCTTATGACCCTTGAAGTAAATGACATCACAACCACAGCTGGTCATAATGCTTCACAAGGATGAATACAGTAATGCATATTAATAGTTCAGTTTTACACACACAGACACAGAGGATCAAATTTAATGTGTCCCACTTTTCTCATATACCAATGTTAACTCTGTGAATACACTGTATTATTATTATGCCCACAAATGCACTTTCATATGAAGCATCAGTGTTATTTCAGTAGTTCAGTTATATTTACAACCCTAAATCAGAAAAATGTTGGGAATGTATGGAAAATGCTAGTAAAAAAATGCAGCATTTCTAACATTTGATTTTGATTTCATTGCAGCCCCAAAGACATTTTATTGTTTTGTCTGATTAACCTCATTTGATTAATTAATAAATGTAATTTCCTGTATTTCAGGCCTGAAACACATTCCAAAAAGGTAAGCATTTACCACATTGTAAAGTTGCAATTTTTCTTCACAACAATTCAAATGCATTTTGGCACAGAAAATACGAAGCACTAAGGTGTCGCAGGTGTTTTTTTGTTCCATTCGTCCTGAACATACATCTTGATCTGTACAACAGTGTAGGATTTTGGATGCTGCATTTTTGTTTTAGTATTCTCCACACATTCACTACTGGGGACAGGTCAGGACTGCAGGCAGGCTAGTCTAGCACTTGTACTCTCATTGACCACAGTCATGCCTTTGTATGTATGCAGCATGTGGTTTTGCATTGTCTTGTTAAAAAATTCAGGGATGACCACAGGAAAGATGACGCCTTGAAGTCAGTGCATGTCACGACCCTTGGTCCTTTACTCCTTTGGTCCACAGCATACATCATAAATTTATTTTATTTATTCATTTAAACTTTTTTTGACCACAGTGCACATTTCCACTGTGCGATGGACCACCCTACATGTTTCTGAGCCAAGAATTTGTCATGCATGTTCCTCAAAGGCTAATTTCATCGCTACTGCATAGGAGAAGTTGATAGCCTCAGTGTGGCTTCCTCTGTGAAACAGTGCAAGAGCAACTCGTGAATTTAATGTTGCCAAAGGATCATCGATCTGGCAGACCAACGTACAAGCCAAAGGCAAGACCAAGGAAAGAACATCCTCCTCAGGATGGGCAGATACCTCCACAGTTGAAAACCAAGGCTTGTCAGTGCTCCAGCTCAACATCAAGGGCCTATAAGCAACACCTGGATTAAGTGAAGGCCAAGACAACAGCAAGGGTCTGGCTGATTCAACTTAAGGAGTTCCCCCCCAGTCCCTTCAAGACTGTGGTAGCCTAACAGTTAAGGTACTGGATTTTGGACCTGATTTTCTAGGGTTCAAATCTCACCTCTGCCAAGCTGGCACAGTTGGGTCCCTGAGCAAGGCTCTTAACCCACCTTTGTTTGAATTGTAAGACTGTATCAGTTGAAAGTCGCTCTTGATAAGGGTATTTGCTAAATGCCATAAAATGTAAAAAATTGTAAACTGTATATCTATGCAAGCCCTTGTCCTACCTGTAGCCTAATATTCTTTCCCTGCTAGGACCAGAAGCCTGCATGTGAACTAGGCAGATGCGGCCTTAAACAGCGCCCTTAAGATAGTAACTGATTGTCTGAAACAAACCCCTGCATCCTACCTACCAGTCCTTGCTGGAATCACCCCGGCCAGTCTCTTATGGGATGCTGCTACACTCGCCCTAGTAGGGAAAGCCCAGAAGTATGACTGGCAGTAAGAGATACTACAGGACATGTACAGGGACACCTGGCTAGAAGCATCCTGGAAACAGACTTGTGAGATAGCCGGGCTGTCAGACATCAAACAATACATCAGGGACCAGGAGGAGGCGTAAAAGGAGAGGATCCGCCATTCTATCCGCAGACTTCGCAGAACTGTCTACGTCAGTCATTTTGTCATCTCTAAAAAAAATGGGGCCCATTGAACAGTGCGGCACGCAAATGTGGTGTACCTGAACAGACTGCCAGACACAATCACCAGCGTCCCTACACAGATCACCCTCAGAAGCTGACCTCTTCAACTTAGGACCAGAGATGAGGGTATGGTTGCTGAAACTGAGTTGGCCATTTGATTATATATAAGAGAAAGAAGATACAGTAAGGTACTGAAGAATAACTGACCTAATGGCATGGCCTGTTTGAAATGACACAATTGCTTATTTAGTTATTTATTTTAAAATATAATTCAAGATATCTAAAGACATTACTAAAGCTGACAGTGGATGAGTTTCAATGGGAAAACGTAATGGGTGCCGTCAGAGCAGGCTAAGCACATGTAAATGGTCCAGTCAGTGGCAGGGTTATGTAGTGAAATTACCTCATGCGCTGTGTTTATATGGTGGACAACAAAACTGTGGGAGCTGCTCATGTTTATCGGTCGATCAAATGAGCCTTTTTACTTTCTTTCTAGGCTGTTCAAAGGCTGTTCGATGTATGTGCATGTGCGAAGAGTGCCACTGCTCAAAAAGCACCTCTTAACAGCCTAATTAACAGTCAATTAAAATCAAATGACCATCATGCTTCTCTCAGCCCAATGGACCACCCTTCAAATTCTGTAACCTGGACAAATATCTGAAGGCATCTCAGAGCCATGTCTAGCAGTCAACTCTCTCTTAACAAGAGTTACGCTACCCAAAAGTAGCTTATGAGGGCCTTTTAGGGCAGCAGGGGACATAGTTTATGCCCTCTTGTGGCAAGAGCCAGGCCTAATCAGACCACACATATCTGAGTCGTAAACTGTACATCCAGTTTTGCAACAACCCATATTTATAGATTTATATCTAAGTGCATTTTATGTTTGTCAATGAGAATATTACATCCTGATAGGTATGCTATAACGTTTTCCAAACACTGGAGAGAAGGAATGGAATTACAGTACACAAAAGTCAAATGTGCTTAACATTTTGGAACTGTAAACATGCCTTAAAGCTGTTCTGTTTTTCCCGTTCCTTCTGAAGTTCCATATCGATCTCTCCGTTTAGTTCCCACGTAAAATCTCCAGAACCACCGTGAGATTTCTTGTTCACCCCAGCAGCCAAAGTATCCTCTAAAGAAGTCAGTGAACTTCAGAACAAGAGATCAAAATTGAGCAAGAAGAAAGAATCACTGGTCTAAACTGGCTCAAGGCCAAAAGAACTGCAAGTTTGTGAAAATACTTCTCTGCCCACTCAAAACATACAGACAGAAATGAAAAAAGGGAAACATATTCATCTTATATTTATGGGACAAACAGGTCAAATGTACAAGTGTCCAACTCTACATTTAGCTCACACTAAGAGTTCTTCAAAACATGCTTTAAGTCTATATGTGAGCAATGAAGACAGTGTGTGTGAGAATTTCAGAGAAATGGATATGTTAGGTACATTAGTGCTTCGAGGTTCTTCTAGTCCATACTATTGTGATTATGAGGCTCGTAACAGAGTAGCCATGCTGATTGACGAATCCACTTAAGAACAGCCAAATTTGCTTCTTCAGAATTCTTTCTTTCAAAGTAGCTTTTTTCCTGTGCAATGACTCTTTAGCATTTTTTGAAACGTTTTAATATCCAGTACAAAAGCTTATACAATTTAAGAGACAAATAATATTATTAGAATTGCTAGTATCCAGAAATGGAAAGTGACAGCAATAGCACATATTATTTTTGATGTTGTTGCGTTTTTACTAATGTTGTGTAATGCCTTTCTTCTATGCGGTGTACTTCTTCGCTCCTCTGTGGATTTGCTGGTACAAGGTCATGGAGAAAGCCATTCCGAGGAGCTGAAAGACAGGATGTGACATCAGTGCTGAGATCAGGAAGGACAAAGTCTCTATTTAAAAACATTTTTTCAAATATTGGATTACTTTGACACTGCAACGAGTCTCTGTGAGAAAACACAAACTCTAATATAATGATGCAGAGAAAACACAAACTCTAATATAATGATGACTTAAATACAAACATAACAGCAGTCAAGAATGATTTGTGCAAATATTTCATTAATACTTTAATTATTCTAATAAATTCCCAATATTATGCACATGTTAATACATAAAGTAGAACTTTTCTTGAAGAAATAAATGAAATACAAATATTGCATTCATTGTATTCATCATGAATAATCACATTTAGCGCCTATTCGACGCTAAATTAATGGACTTTCAAGAAAAATGCCAAAATAGAATATATTTATTACTTTTTAATAGTATAATAACAGTATTTTCATCATGTCTTATCTTGTTAGCTGCATCAGTACATTTCTTTGCGACTCTGATGGAGGCTGTCAATGCACTGCCATTACCCGAATAGAAAATCTTTATGCCATTAGGTACTTTTAAAAGTAGGTACAAGCACTTATCTCATATTTCATGCCACAGAGTCTTTTAGTGAGTTCATGTTATGGAAAGCAGGTGCCCAAATTAATTTACCACTCAGGAAGAAGTAAGTCATTTAACAATGCACAACAGCCAGGATGTGACTAAGTATGAGCAAATTAAATAATAGTATACATACAGTTTACAGCATACTAATTAAGTTTTAAGATTGTACTAAGTGTTTGTGTTGTATTAATACCTGAATGACCAGCACACACATCGCAATAGTGCCCAGCAGGTGCTTGTTATCGTCCAGCCAGTCTACGACCTTCTCGTAGCACCCCTAATGGTCAAAATGGGTCAGCACAAGTTGTACCAAAATACAGTGTTTAGATTCTGGGCTCAAGCAGCTGCTTCCTGCCGAGTGAACTCATTTAGAAACTCACCCGGGACCAGAAAACGTTACTGGCATTGCGCCCACACTCTTTATAATGCTCCTGACAGCAGCGGTCTGGCACTGTCTTATCCGGCAGGGCATCATGCCAGTCTGTATGTCCAGTAACACCACAGCACTGCCACTAAAAGTATGTGTGTGAGAGAGACAGGAATTGTAGTTTCATCCAACATTTATTGGAACATGCTGAGGTGAAAATCACTATAGATCTTTTGCAGGTGACTAAATATAACTAAATATTGGTTATAGTATATGACCTAAATAACACAATTTTTTGCAGTAGAAAAAAACCCATAATGGCTTAATTTAAGGCACCAACACCATGTCCATTTGACCCCCTCCCTAGCACCCTACCACCTACCTCAGACTGTATGATGTTCCATGCATTATGCAATCCGATGTTGTTGTCCGTGTTGTACAGCTGCAGGCCCTCTTTCAGATCTTGCTGGGCATTCTCACTCACCTACAAGACAGGCTGCATTTATTCAGGACTAATACTAAATACAATTAAATATTTTACAGCCACTAAAGGACTTGAATGTTTTACTTAATATTTTCCTTATACAGTTAGAGTGTCTGCAATGCTTTACCTTGTCTGTGTACAGAAAGAACAGGATTAGGAGAATCAGTTCAGCTAGCAGAATCATCAACAGGACAATGAAGAACTAAAGAAAATATTGAGAAAGTTAAATAAGTCCTACACTAATACATTACTATTATGCTAAATGGAAAACTACATTACAGTTCCAGCTATATTCTCAAGAATATTCTGGTATCCAGGCAAAGAAGCAAAATATAACACTGATGTGCACTGATAATCTGTTGTAGCCATTTCTCATTGCTCCTTCTCCAAATAAACAAGTCACCTAATTCCATTTAATAGCATTTCAAATATTTGCTGCATTTTAAGCTAAAAAAGTAGTTTGGAAAAAATCAGATACTAACAAGTACCTTGCTGCCCAGGATACATGAGAGAACATCCTGTTTAAACTGACTTTAAAAAATAGAAATGCCACATTATCTTCTGACCAACTGTCTTTACAGCACAACCTCCACAACATGAATGACAAAAATATGCTAATATTGATCGTTGACATTGTCATCATCATATATTCATGTCTAATTGAATTCTATGGTTATAATACCTGTTTGATGCAGAATATTTCTTTCACACTGCTGCCGTAATGCTGCACATTCTACAGTATTAGAAGACTGTCTTCACTTACACTCAGCAACAGGCACTTGTTCTCCTTGATGGAGCCCATGCAGCCCAGGAAGCCTGTCACCATGACTATGGAGCCCAGAATGATGACTAGATTGGCAGCTGACAGTGAGGGGAAGGAAGGAGAGAATGTTGCAAAGCTCCCCTGAGACATGGAGAGCCAGATTCCCACTCCCAGCAGACCACATCCTGACAACTGGAGAAAAAAAAAGAGTTAATTATCATTTTGAAATGTATGCATGTATTTACAGTGGGTACGGAAAAGATTCAGACCCCTTTAAATTTATCATTGCAGCCATTTGCTCAAATTAAAAAAAGGTAATTTTATTTCTTATTAATGTACACCCAGCAGATGACCATGTCGTGTTGTATTTTTATCTGGTCATGGCTCCACGAGTTTTCCCAAAATTCAGTCCTTTTAAATAAAATCAGTGACCTTTTTTAAAGCCTACGTGTGCAAATTGCTCGTTGTAGTGGTCACAATTCTCCAACAATTTTGTTTTCAAAACAATGTGACACCTGTCTGTAAAGTCATGCAGATTCAAATTCTAATTATGAGTATTTGGAGTTTGGTGAACCACAGTAAGTACGTCTGACTGCAATTTTCTTAAGTAAGAAAAACACAGGCATAGCAGATCCAAATGGAAATAAAATAAGAGTAATTTTAGCCCTATTCAGATAAACACCGCCTCCTCCACATGACCATGCTACCCTCCAAGGTTTTCAGATGCCCCACTCATTACATAGTTCCGGCACTGCTTCCGTCTACAGACAGACAGTTACTTTGACTCGAGTGTGTGCAGGTGTTTGGAAAAGGAAACGTAATAAGCATGTTCAATTTAAAGCCTGGTTTCTTTCACTTAAGCACAGTCGAACATGTTTGAAAGATGAGAAAATAGCTCACTGGTGAATAAATAATGATTAAGTGCAAAACACTCTACTGAGTTTGTACTCCGGTTATGCATTAGATAGCACGCACACACACACGCACACACGCACGCGCTCTCTCTCACCAGCCCGTATCTCAGTTCTTAATAAGTGTGGAGTGTAGGCAGTGCTTTAGGACTTGAGAATTTAAGATTAAAGAACCACCTGGCTCACTAAATTCAAAGCCATGAAATATGAATTCTCAACGACTTACAATGAGTATTATAATAGTAAGCATTTTTCCAATGGTGCAGAATATGTATCATGATGTTTAATGTAACTGAGCTTTGCAAATAATTCTGCCTAAGAGTCAGATTCTTTCACACATACACATGAATAAAGTATGCAATAGGACATGAAAAGACTGAAGTCCTTACTGAAAAACTATGCATGCTGTACAGACTGCTTAACGCAGTGTTATCAACAATATGTCCTTTTAACATTAAGTTTAGAAAGACTGGACTTGCAAACACACATTTTTGCCTCAAGCATAAATGAACCATGTCATCAGTATTCCAAAAAGGTTCAAATGGTTAAAAATACAGACAGT
>JAUZST010006171.1:0-40498 GCA_034779995.1 Parotocinclus haroldoi
CGTGGGTGGGTGGGTGTGTGTGTGTGTGTGTGTGTGTGTGTGTGTGTGTGTGTGTGTGTGTGTGTGTGTGTGTGTGTATGGAGGTCAAAGGGTTTAAAAACATGATGGCAGCTTTTATTTGGAGCAATATGCTAGCTTTTACACTCAGGTGGAACTAATGTAAAAAAGAGTGACTCACTTAATGGACGACTAACTAAACTGTGAGGAAAATTGGCGTTAAGAAATTATGCATTCATTATTTTAGGAACACAGTTTAAAAGTAAGATTATATGAATCAAGGGAACATCTATTTCATTAAATGGTTGTTTTCTTTCTGGCAGATGACTTGTGTATGAAAAAGGGAATTTTTACTTGTCTGTGCTTGGTTATTGTTTACACAGAAATAAAATTTTATGAGGTAATAGTATGATGAGTTTGGCTATTCTTTTACATTGAAGATTTTGAATTCAGATTCTCCCGAAGCCCTACAGTGCTCTTCTGCCTTGAAAAGTTAATTTTATGTACGTGTTAAACACTCATCAAATTTCTGTAATAATACATTCTAACAACAAACAAACCATAACAGGTAACCTGTGGGTAGGTAGGTGTTAGGTAATAGGTACATTATGTACAGTATTGAGTATGTTTATTGGTGGGCAATTAGGTGGTAGACAGGTTTAACGGTGGGTAAGTTAGTTAAAGGTGGTTAACAGTTATATAGATGGGTAGGTAGGTGGTAGGTACATTTATAGAGTGTGTGGATGGTGGGTAGGTTAAAATATGGGTGAGTGTACAGCAGGGTAAGTAGGTGGTAGGCAAAATGATAGGTGGGTAGGTTTTAGGTAAGCGTATAGGTGAGTAGATGATGGTAGGTTTAAAGATGATATGCAGATGTTGGGTGGGTTTTAGGGTGGGGATGTAAGTGGGTATATAGATGGTAGGTAATTTAGTAGGTTTATGGGTGGGTAAGTAGGTGGGATGTAAGTGGGTAAGTAGGTGGCAGGTATATGTAGGTAGCTGGGAGGTAGATTTATAGATGGTGCATAGGTTTGTAGGTGGCTACGTTTATTGGCAGAAAAGTAGGTTGGGCAGGTTAAGTTGTGTAAGGTGTGAGTAAGGTTTATACACTGCTCACCAAAAATAGGGCATATTTTATTATGGGATATTTCATTTTGAAGTATCTCCCAATCTTTGTTAGCAGTATAGGTGGACGGGTTAAAATAAACAGTAGGTGGGTTGTGGACAGGTATACATACACGGCTAAGTAGGTAAATAATGCAGCTATTGAGGTCATTGTAAAAGGTTTTGCAGCTAAATATCTGATTTGTTCTCCAATAGGACATCCTTACCCTGACTACAGCTATGCAAACTGTAAACACAGCCTGCACACTTCAAACCCACGCAGGACTTCCTGCGTGCCGTTCTTTACAGGCCTGATCTTGCTTTAAGGCCACTGGAGATCTTCACAAGACAAATCATCTCCAAGCAACAAGACAGAGCAGTGATTAGCGGTGGGTTGTGGACACTCATTGTTTCATCATTTCCTGTTGTAATTGGAACCACACGTGTTCAGACAGGAGAAGGCTCTGCAACGTGTCCACGGGTCCATAATGCTTGGGGACCACTAGAAAGAGACTGCATGTGCGTGTGAGCTGCAGGGAAGCCGTTTCCTCCCTCGTCTTGCCTCTCAGCCGCCCAGCAGCTCTTCCTTAAACCGAAGCATATGGGCCTGAAATTGGGACTGGGGCATGTCTGTGCACGCTAGGAGTTTAGTCATGGCACTGGGAAATAACAAGTGTAGCCCTTAGTCATGGACTGCGAATGATTAGTAGTTTACAAGGTGCACAGAACCTAGGCGTGAGACGCAACTTGATTGGCAATCCCGAGGTGCTCAATTGGCTCGAACCTGGATGCAGTGATTGGCTTTAACCACAAGATGTCAGGTGAAACTCACAATGGAAAAGGTCCACACGTTTACTGTGCTCTGCTCAAAGGTCCGTACGGGTTAAACCGCTCGTTCTTCATGAGGCGACGGGTCGGTCACACCGCCAGCATGTGCGACAATTAGGAAAGCCGTGTCCTGCTGCATGCCTCCACACAGTTACGCATAAAGGAAAAGCCTGATTAGGGCACATGGAGCAATTTCCCTTCCCGCATGCTATGCAATAAAGATGTTTTCCCGGCTTTTATGAAAGAGCAAGCTTGAGGGGAAAATGAGCAACAACCGAGGATCAAGTACCATCATTTGCTCATTATGCCTTTAGTTCTTGATCTTGGTTTGTTCCCTTGCCAGCATTACACATTGCCAATTCACTGGACGCAATCCATACATAAATGGCTCCCGTTACCAGAGGCAAGACACTGGATATTCTTTACAATGGATCGCCTTATTTTTCATGCTAGCCATAATTTGCTTAACCGTGACAAATCACGACACCGTGAGATCTGTCAAACGTGTATTAAACGCCTTTACAGATCACGATGTGTTTGCCGAGAAAGAATCGACATCATTATAATAAATCGAAGGTGAATTTGCATCTAAACCACGCAGTGAACTTGAGCAATCCGCATGGGCCTTATTTCCTCTGATAGGCGATTTTTTGGGGGTAGCCCTGTAGACTGTGTTCAAGCATGATTTAAACCGAGTGCATTTAAAGCGTCTCCATAACGTCATGTGTTTGTTTATAGGTTACTATGGCCTCTAGGAGTCGCGACACGGCTTTCTGACGTCATTGGGATGCGCTGAGTGCGCAGCCCTGGTTCCCACCGTGAATTAGTTGCAGGGAAATGAATGGAAGAGTCTTATATAACAGGATGGCCTGTTTACTAAGCTACATCACAGTTGCTAAAGTTCTGTTCAACAGAACTACTTGCTGTGTTTGCATTTAAGGAGTCAGTTTGATTTTCTAGCACCTGTGAATCTCAGCTGTCACACATCTAAAAACATCAGGTTCACACATTCTGGTTCTTGACCTTCTACACAAAGCAGTACAAAGCCACGTGTGTATGGGGTTTCCCATAGGGTCTGGAATACCACCCACCCACCCATTATCTTTGCTTAATCACGAACAACGTCACACACTAAGGACCACTTTAGAGACACCAATTTAGCGAACACGCACGTCTTTGGGGCTGTCAGAGGAACCCATAGTTAACTCAAGCAGACACAGGATATACCCAAGCTGCTCCACCCTGGGATTGAACTGGACCTGGGCGGTGCTGCCCATTAGGAATACCAATCTGAGCTTATGGGTCGCCAGATAATCAGACCTACCTGTAGATGGACATGGACAGAATCGGCTGCTCATATGTCAGTTTGGTGTTCTCTCATGAAACTATGTCAGTGACCCACAAATGGGGGGTCAATAAAATAAAGGAAACCCCAAACCCAAAAGCTTATAAGAAGCAGGCCACCTCCAGAACTGATTATCACCTTTGCATACTGTCATCTATGTCCTGACCGGCTTGTGGTGGGATGGTGAACCATAATTCAAGAGGAAAATCTTCCTGCTCTTTGAGGGATGAAGAGGTGTAGATCAATGATGTTTAAATATGGAGGTTGGGGGGGGGGGGGTCATTGAGAGTGTTTGACCTCGAACATTTGTGTTCATATAACCAGTCTTGAGTCATCTTAGCTGTATGTAAAGGGGGCCAACATAAGGAGCATCACAAACATCATGGTTTGGATATAGAAACTGCACACGATGCTGTACATTAACTCATCGTTGGCTATTTTACAACTGAACAGCAACCATTACAATGAATGATTTCCATGAGCAGCAGCTAATATCATTATGGACGCCCCAATTAATAACTCCTACTCAAAGCACGAAAAGCACTGAAGACAAAAATATAACATGCAAACTGACCATACGCCTAGATTTTGGGACAACAACCATACAAACCATAAGTTTTTTTCAAAAACGTAATCAGCTCTGACTTCAATTCAGTACAGTAGAACACTCCATAAATGGCTTATGAAACGGGGTCCTACTGTTTTGGGAGCATTCTGTCACTGTGCTATTAATGGTTTTGGCAGCAACTCTGTCCCATGTCAGTGACTTTTGAGTTGACTTTTGTCCAGCGTTTCTCTTTGCCCATGTTGCCACGTCTTATAATTTTCCGCCTTGTGTAACTGATGCACCTGCAATTCAGGCCTCTTTAGTTATTTCACGTTTCTTTTGAAATCTCAGATATCAAAGTGCTTATTGTCAGAACTCTTTCATAGCTGATACATGCTGTTAATTGACAATCTATCCGATGGAGCTCAACTTTGCAGCTGTGTTTGTAATTGTGATTTAGTCCCTTCAAAGTCAAGCTGCTTTTTCATGTGGCATTTTTGTTAGTTTGTTCAGACAATGTCGACCTTTACCATCCTTGCACTATTTAACATATACTGTAGACAAAAAGCGAGGATCTACTTTCAAATTCCTAATATACTTTGTGAGAGTGGTAGGTTTCTGACATCAGTATACTAGAATACTGTACAGTTTCCACCTTTGTATAGTCTTCTAGTTTGTTCCAAATATTGAGAATAATCCTTAAACAAGAATATATAAAGAAAACGGACACAACTGACTGGCGTCATTTTGAGGTTTACATATGCATTCATATTAAACCTAACCCCAATGTTGTACCTGTAGGTAGTTGGGCGGCTAGGTGGAGAGGTCCTTAGGCATGGAGAGAGATAAGTAGGTCACAGCATAGTGGATGTAGTGGAAGTAGGTGAGTATGTATGTAGTTAGGTAGATGGAAGGGATGATATGTGGCTTGGTAGGTAGATAGGCTAGAATGTATTTACAAAAGAGAAAGGTGATGGATACGTAGGTGGTTGCATGTAAGTAGACAGGGAGGGAAGGCAGCCAGCTAGCCAGCTTGTAGGTAGGTAAGCAGGTAAAGTCGTGAGTAGGTGCGTGGTTGAGTAAGTAGATGGGTCACTGGGTAGATGGGTAACTAGGCAGGTAGGGCACCGAGTGGCTACATAAGGAGATAGTTAAGTAGACATGTAGTTAATTGTTTGTACGTGAGTAACACTGTAGAAGAGTCAGTTGAAAGCGTTTTTTCAGTTGCAGACTTTTTTTTTGCCATTTTCTTTCCTTTCAAGTACCATTGTCCCTGCACGACCAAATACCACAAGATTTGTGTTTGTTTCTAAACAAATCAAAACCTATTCCATTCAAATAATTAGAAAGTTGTGGATGAATTTGCCTCTGGAAATTCCCATTTGCTCAACAGGGGCGATCTGTGAATTACGCAGCTCATCGTTCCTAAAGCCAAACAGACGCCTAACGTTCGTCACGACCCGTTTATGTGTGCTTTGGAACTCACTTGATTTGCTCCTTATGGGAGCTGTGTGCCATGGGTCTCTCAGTAGGAGGCGTACAGAAGTTGGCCTACTAAAAGCGTCATAAATGGTGGGGGTCCTCTTCTGTATGGATGATGGTAACCAGAGAGGTGAGTCTCACCAGGTGGCCATCACTGAGTCACTGCTGCGATTAGCCCTAAACAAGGACAGCAGAGTTTCACCAAATCGAAAGGTTAAGGCATAGAGTAACCGTCTTCCGCTGCGACCTGAACCTAATGGCTCATGACAACTGCCTCAAGCCCATAAGTTCTCTTTAAGCTCCAAAAAAAGAGTACTGTCCGTACAAAGGTCACTGACTGCACAATTGCTAACTTTTCTAAAAATGTACTTGCATGCCTAAACTGAACCTGGCCAATAAACTGCTCACACAATAAGTTTCTGATGAACTGCTTTATATTTACAGCCTTATGCACATTTTTGCTGAATTTCTCTATAATACTTATTTCTAAATGCAAACTAATTCCACTAAGACCAAACGCATTTCCAGATGTTTCTCCAAGGGATTTTGTAAAGTCCCAACACAATGACATGAGGCGTGCTATACTGAATTTATGAGGTTGTTACGATAATATGAAGCAGTAATAGGAAATATCAGGGCAAATCATGAAAATATCAGGTGCTGATAAGGGCTGCTAAGTTTATTGGTCCGTAGTTGATTCTCACTTTGCACAGGTGCAAGTTGCATTTGTACAGCTGTGTGTGCAAATCCTTAAATCCACTCTGAACCAGAACTCAGTGTCAGTGTCAATGTCACGGCGGTGACGTGAAGGCAGAAACATCAATACTGTCGTGTTGACAAGAGATTTTTTTTTAAAAACTACACTGCTCACTAAAATTAGCAGACGTTCCATTATGGGATATTTCATTTTGAAATACATCCTATTTTTTGTGAGCCGTATACTTGTTTTAAAAAAAGTTCAAAAGATTACAGTACCATTACACTCAAGTTTACAGAGGCTGGCTTTGCAAGTCTCTACCTGATTAGGCAGTTTTTGTATCAGGCAAGTTTCAAAACAGCATGTGATAAACTGAGTATGTACAGCATTGTCACTGAGCAGCTGAGCTAACACTGGCACATGACCACCCTCTGAGGGGCTGCCAAGTTCAAAAGTCACTCTAGTTACTACATGGAAGTGTTGACTTAAAGATCGAACACTCTGGCAAGAGCTAATTAATGATCTCAAATACATATATTTGCAGTGGAGGCACAAACTCCTGGTTTTTGGTTAACCAGTTAAAGAAGAGGTTTTTTTTTATGTATTTCTGATTTTCTAGTCACTGTATCCGGGTTTACATGTGTAAAAGTACTGGTATCCCAGAAAAACCTATTGTAAAATTTGACAGTAGAACCATGAAGTGGCCAAATTACCATCAAATATTCAGAGTAGAACTGGGAGCTTTATGGTCAAACTGTGCAAGTTCACATTAAAACTGTCAAGCAATTTACAATTTACATCATTAAAAAAAATCCATAGTTTAATAAGAGGTATAAAGGTATAAAATCCCAGGTATTCGTAAATAGTCTGTACATTGGTAATATAAAAAAAATTGGAGAACTGCTTGCTTCATGAACCACTAGATGTCAGCATGAACTACAGTCTAAATGGTTGCCATGAACTACAGTAGATAGCATTCACTAAGTCACACGTTATGTTAACTGTGTTAATAACACGCATAAAATCTCTAAAGCGTTCCAAAAATGTGGAGAAGTGGACGTCTGACCATTTCAAACAATGCCTGTGTAACATGAATAACAATAGTGGCTTTTATTTCCCATGTGCAGTTAATGAAGTGTACTTGATTTTGCTGGTCTGAATGCTCCTTGACCTTTGGAGGTAATTACCTGAGCAGAGCAGGGTAAGACTAAAGCTTGGACCCATTTTTGGCTCGGATGCATTTTAGCATTCCGATGCATGGACTCCTAAATGAACATACAGAAAAGCATAAGAAGGATTCCTCAAACGATTAAATCTGCTAATTGTATGACCATCTGGCACGGCATATAACAATGATCAAGGAAGATGAAAGCTCAGACATTGCAGACCATCTCCATGACCGTCTAAACAAATGTGACCGATTTGAATGACAAAGTGGACCTACCTGAGACTTATGTAAAGAGCTTGGGAATGCATGAAGGAAAGATGAAACTTATGAACATAGCTCGCTCTATCCTGAGCAGGAGAGACATTCACGAGCTGGACAACTGTTCTGTGGTCACTCCAAATTCCATTCTGACAGCAAGAGCCCTTTGAGCACACTCGAGTGCTCCTTCGCCATAGACCTACAGCAATGTGGGTTTTCTTTGCTTTCTTTTTTCCCCTTTTTATAAGGCGAGCCGTTCAGGGGAGTTATTCTAGACAAATTATCGACACTGAGAAATCCTTCAAGTAAAATTTCCTCTGATGGGGTACTTTTAAACCTTTGTGCGTCTTTGGGAACCACCCTTCACCTTTGCCTTTGTGTTACCTCAAAACGTCTCGAGCACTCTTCACTTCTGAGTCTTCCAATTCATCAATAAATATTTCTGGTAGTACAGTGAATTCTGTGACATACGGCAAGGGATACGATAATTTCATTATTACAAACCGTTAATGTATTTCTTAACAATAGAGTTACTCAGGTGCGGATATTCTTACATAGAGCATATTTTACACTGTGCAAAAGTCTCAGGCCCCCATTACCTTAGATATACTACACTTCTAACAATGGTATAATAACTATATATATTATAATTTCTCAGCCTCTTTACCAGAATACATCCAGCTCTAGGATCAGATTTAACGGGATGCCGGGTTGACCCTGCTGTAGCCTGAAGAAGCTTGATCAAGAATGGTCTTTCTGGAAGGGTAGCAGCCAAGAAACCAATTATTTGATAGGGTAACAGGATGAAAAGACTATGATTGGAATGAAGACCAGAGGAATAGAGTATTACGGATTGATGAATCCTAGTGTTTTTTGGGTCCAGGCATCTCCAGATCATACATGGTCTAATGCCGTTGGTAAAACAACAAGTGAACAACTGAAGATGTCCTAAGGCTTCTTTGCAGTAATGTGTGATCATTTGGCATACAATGGCTATCATGATCCTAACATCTGGGTGGAGCAATGTTCCATTAATCAAGCCTAAAACCACAGGGAGAGATAACGGCTTGAAATCTATCAGTGCCTTCAGTCCAGCTATGGCATCAGAGGATCATCACAGGTACCCCTGTCTACTCAGTGATGGCCTGGCACAACATATTAAGCTTCTGCCAGAGCCCACCATGAGTCTGACCAGAGAGATCGGGTTTAAAACGTGGGTGCAACTCCATATTTTAGGCTTTATTTAACCAGCACTTAACAATGATGGTGTAATTAGGTTCTGAGCAGAAGTAACCAAAAGGGTTGAAAGCCAAGAAATTGTGAGGAAATTGTTCTGTTGGCATAGGAATTATATTCACAAAGAAAAAATGTAGTCATGATTTAAATAAAAATGTGTGCTTTTTGAGATGGGTGGTAAAGGTGTCCTTAAGCACGTAATATGGTTAAGGCTAGGAAATAATGTTTATAAAACAACAAAAGCAAAACACGCTATGCTCTCGTAGCAGGTTTGGCATGAATTAATATTGGCCCATAATTGTCTCTCTCAACATCTGACCCTTCTTTCTCTCTCTTACCCCCTTTCACTCCCTCGCTGTCTGTCTGTCTGCTTCTCGCTCTCTGAATGGGACTTGGGAGGTGGGCTGAGTGATTGGGGGAGTTGTTGTAGGCTGACCAAAGCTTGCTTTTCAGCCACTGTCTCCAAGCCTTTAGCCAGCTGTGAGGGCCAGTGTTAGGGGATTTGGGATAATTTTTCCCCTCTGTGCCCTGGCCTCCCTCCTGGTGACTGAGCACTAACTCCCAAGCTGGAGGAGAATATGGCCCCCTGCCTCCTTACAATAGTTCTGTTGCTGACTGCTGGGGGCCGATATGCTGCACGGTGGTCTTGTCCAACAGACCCTCTGCTGCTTTCCCAGGTAATACTTCAAAAGGCTTCTAAAATTGAGGTCAGACCCTCTTATTCTAGTGGACATAATACTTATGATTGGGACAATTGGGAAGACAATCGCTTGTTATTTTTTGCCTTTGCACAACAATAAACAAGGCTTTTGAAGGAGGTCTGAACTGTAAGGACAGGTGCCATGCTTAAGTAACTGTGTATCTCAGTGAGAAGGCCAGGATAACTGGCTTGTTTATAATTAAATGTGCCATTTAGTCATTTGTCAGTGAATAAGAGTCTCTATTCTTTATACTCAATCTCAGTCACTACAGCACTGAGCAAACATTTTTAGAACGAGGACTAAATCCGGATTTCCCCATTACTCTGACAAAAGGCCACTCTCCTCATCCTGACTACCTTCTTGGTTTTTGTCCTCTGAAAATCCCAAATCAGATGACAAAGGCAGCTCTAAACAAAGAGATTATCACACCCCTAATCCGGTAACAAAACTCTGGGGACATAGTGCATCTTATTTAGCCCCAATCCACCAACAAGTTGCTGGTGCTGGTACCAAAGCCAGTGCCTAAACTTAAAAAGTAAAAGAGCCAGTTCTCAGGTTGTAAATTGTGTCATATTCAAATGACTCAATTAAGATGTTGTCAGTGCCCACCCACTCACTGAATCTCCCCACTTGACAGCTACCAACCTGGAAGTGTGAGGGCACACGACTTTTTTCCCGGTCTGCAGCTTATGCATTCTCTACAGGAAGCATACACTAAGGAGGGTGCTCCCGTACCCTCACAGATGTCTGACTAGTAGTAATCTCTCCCACCCATTTATGCTCTTAAGGACGTTTGGCCTTGACTAAAGTGTTTTTAATGAATGCTACTAAAAGACAAGAAAATCATTGTTACAAACTGAGCATTGACCAGTATGTCATATTAAGTACTCAGTATGAAAATATAACATCAGTGGTGAAGTGCACCAGTTTTACATACTACTCGGCCTTCTTTTGGGCAGCCACGTGGTTAGAAAAAAATATTTATTTTGGATGAAAATAATCACAAAATCTTTATAACCTTATCGGTCTGTGGGAGAAAAAAAATGCCAAATCAACAAGCCAAATATTCTGTCAGTTTAGAATAATGTGTTTGATGAAATTTCATGTTTTTTGTGTACTGTTCACTGTTTGTTCATTTCTTCCTCCTGTTTATAGGAGTTTGCATGATTTGACCCAACAGTGACAGTTTGGCAAAAGTGGGATTGGCCAAACCACAGTCCAGAGATACTACTGGATCATTAAAGCAACATTTGTGTTTAACTGGTGCAGGCATATTCCAGTTCCTAAGTAAGCCTTCTGAATTAGTGCCAAGCCTGACGCCAGATCTGGCAACAAGACTCTGCCAAAAGGGTAATTCAGGCCACAAGAGCAATTCACATCCTTCATCGAGTGCAGTGGTACATAGGTGACATGGAAAAAGCAGATTTACTACAGTGGTTTTTCAATTCTTGGCCCTCATCAATTAAACCTTTTCTTATTGAATTTATTTGTGGTTAAGTAGTCTGAGCTCATGGTACGGAATTAGCAATCAAGGCATCAAATCAGTGACAAAAATATGGTACTCAATCTCCACTGATGCGTGGCTTATTCATGCTTCATGTTCCATTCCATTTTCTAAATGTCTCACATCTGCCAGTGCACACTGTGGATAAGGTCAGTCTTCTCCAGTGTTAAAATTAATGTTTTTAAGGCTACCATCCTTGCAAATGGAAGCAACCTGTCCTTCAGAAAGGACCTATGAGGCCTGTATGGTGTATTTTTAGGACCCGGGGGCTTGATGAGCCCCTGTGTTATGTAGAACCAGAGAAAGTCCTGGCAATCAGGAGAAGACCTCTCAAAGGACTGAGGGTCCATTTTAGCACCACGAGGTTGTATTAGCAGCTAGCCATTTCAAGTGGGAAAGCAGAGGCAAACATATTTACAGCGTTTATATATATAGAAACAGCTCACCACCTCCTGTAACCAAATGAAGCTGAGTGTGGGCTGCTTGCCCTTGGATATCTCTGTAGTCACCAGTGACCATGCTTTCTGTTTCCCCACCAATTAGGGACATTTAACCAATGTTACATGGATATTGAAGACTTAATCTCTGAATGAAATCTTTTGGTACCAGCAAAATGAACGTTCGATGGTACCATCATGGAAAGATTTATGACAACACTCCGAGTACAACCTCTGTCTCCTGCATCTAACAGCTTAGTTGTCGACATGTGACTGCAAAGCATGGGTCACTGCCATAGACAAGCCATGCTGTTGATCTCAGTTGTATGCACCAGGTTTGTTTATTATTCCTGCTTTTAAAGCAGTGGCAGGTCTATCCGGCTAACATGGATAAAGGTGGCACCATTCTCTCATTGACCACTGATGGACTCAGCAGGTCGTGACCTTGACAAGATCCAATGGATGACCCAAGGAACAGATCACAAGCCCGTTATGGGCCAAGACAAGGTCCTGTCCCCCTTCCCCCATCAACCCTGCTTTTAACAGAAATGGCGCTCAACAAAGACAAAACAATTGGGAAACAAGAATGCCGAGGGTCAGAAAGAAGGTGTGTGTGTGTGTGTGTGTGTGTGTTGCAATAGGGTCCCAAGCAAATCACATTTGATCCAATGCTGGTCAATAGCTATTTAGCTTTAAGCATGCTTTGAGGAGTATATGGACTGTGACTTTCAGACCCTGTTTGCACAAAAGTGATGCGCCTTTGAAAGAGCTCTCGGAATTGACAGCTTTTTCTCGCTCTGTGTGGTGTGGTCCAGGGACTCGAAACACTCGCATCACTGGCCCGTGACAGCAAGGAGAAGTTACACTTTGAAAACACACACTAGGTTCTGTCGATGCTAGCTTTTGTTCCCCCAGCTCGCCGGCCACTGTTCTTGCTCGTCGCAGGGAGACAAAGAGAGGGCAGCTTCTGAAATGGTCGTTGCCGAATCAAATAGCAAATGGCTGCTGATGCAGAACTAATCTGTGAAGAGGTCTTTCCTGTGTGATAACCCCCCCACCCCCCCACCCCCCCGGACTCTTCTGCAGCCCCAATACCCCCTCCCCAAAACCACCAACCTAATCTTAGATGGAAAATCACAAAAAAGAACCCTCTCTAGTCAGCTTTAAGCAATGGTCCATTTTTTTTTTCAGCAGTTGGAAGGCTCCCATTCGGAGTTGCTCCTGCTTATTTGATGTGGCAGCAATTAGCGAGAGACTTTTGTGCTCGGCGAGTACGGCGCGGCCCACTTCAATGATCACATTTATGCTCTGAATAGGATACAAAAAAGCCAAGGAGACAGATAACGTGGGCACATCAAACGGCCATGCTGGTTGCACTTGTTACTGTTATGGCTCCTTCTCCTCTTTTATGGCAAGCGAAGAAGGAGTGTTACTTTTCCCATGAGAAAGCTTAGTGGCGGCCGGGTGACATCATAGGCTGCCCCCTTTGCACCCATCTCCTCAGACGCTAGGCTGATCTCCCATTTATGTGGGCACCTTGCATTCCTCTGCCGCCTGACCCCTTTGATTTCTCTGTGCTCTAGTGGCCCTATTGAGAGATAATAACAATTAGGGAGTCCCTTTTGAAGCCTCATACACTCAATCAGGGCCAGACAGGGTGTTTATTCTTAATGACAACGTTTTTAATAACAAGAGCCAGGAGTCGCCCACCTCGGCTTCTGTCTCTGACAAACACACACGTGTACTCTCTCTCTCTCTCTTTCATTCCTTCCTTTACTCTCTCTCTCTCTCTCTCTCTCTCTCTCTTAATATGGGTGTCTGCAACTCTCTCACCCTTTCTGTCTCTCCGGCTTACAAAACACACACACAGTCCTTAAGTACAATGCCATTCAGTGTGGCCCATCTTTAAAAATGTGCTGATAATCATTTTTCCCATGCTTCGCATGTGGTATACCTCTGCATTCTTTGCCTAGCTATAATGGGCATACTTTAACGGTAACTCATGTAACCCTGTCTTCTCGCTCCCCTCTCATAAAATATCTGATGCCTGCGGACAATTACCAGCACACTGTTGTTCAACTTCCAAGAAAAGCGTTTAATGATGGAAGCATTTCTGTCATATCATCCAGTATGTTACCAGAACCTTTGCACCCAGTTTCACAGAGAACAAACGCAGCTCGTGCCCTTATGTACCAATCTCAGGACAAAAAAAAACATCTCCAGGATTAGATTGTGACCTTCTGTAACCCAGATAAATCATGCTGATTGTAATTAGGAGCCCCCAAATGAAAGCGACAACCCTGCTGAAGAGGGATAAAGGCAGGCCCCTTAATCACATAATAAAGGATTCAAAGATTTTGGAAACACTGAATACACAAAACTCATAGCAGCAGCTTTGTCTTCGCCGTTCAACGTGTGTATTGCCTAACCAAACTGTGTTGTGCTAATTGCAAGGCTGACTTGTTTCTTGTGCGACATGAAAATAACACGGTTTGGGCAGCGTACAATGCTTTTTCTTGATTATGTGGGATCTGGCTGAAGCGTACGTTGCTTTCATTTCGAGGTTAGCGCAAGTAATATAATTACAGGCTTATTAGGGATGTTCTGCAACCTTTAAGACCTGTCTTATTCTGCCAGTTGTATCTAAACTGCCACGTTCTGATCTCTACAGAAGTGCGTTTCCCATCTTGCATACTTTGTCTTGATGTTTAAAGATCAAGAGGATGTCTTATAGAGCGTTTATGCTCTTTCGTCTTCAGCTCATCATTTCCAAGGCGAACCGAGCTCCGTGCTCAGACTGTTCAAATAGCCAGTGTATATCAGAGTCTGCTGCATTCCTTTAATGAATCAGGGAGCTGAAAATCTCATTGGAAAATCTGAGTTATTATTAAAGACACGACTGGTAAATGTGCCTCATAAAATAGAAAAAAAAAAAGACGAAGGTGGGCCTATAGTCAAACGCAGACCATGCAACAGCTATTCACCAGAGCAGGGGCTGAGCACGTGTGGGGTTCGAGAGTTTCCATTTTGCAAGTTCAGAGAATGTGCTTCTTGTGCTCTGCAATGCTGGATAATAATAATTTGGGTCAATCGCTTGTTGGGTTATTTTGACCACACAGTGCTGGGTAATGCATGGACCACAAGAATTTTAAATCTGATTCATAATAACCCAGCAATATGAGATGGGACACACATTAAGGATTTGTGTACGCCCTTCAATGTCTTTTCAATAAAGATACATTTATCTAAAGACTAATTTAGACTAAAGATTAATCTCCATATAAGATTCCTTCAGCTTATCCGAGCGATGGTCATGGTTTCCTTAGGATTATGCTTCATTTAATTATACCCAGTGCAAGCATGCATCATTTTTAATTGCTCATGTATGTAAATTATTACTATGGCTTTTCAATGGGCATATCACGTAAAAACAATGCATTCCATTACCAGTATAATTTCAATAGATGAATCATCTGAATGACATACAAAATTAGATAAACCAATGGAACAAAATGACAAAGTCTTAAGCAAGGAGCAAGCCAGCAATTTGTCTTGTAATGGCAGGCTAGTTGTCTTGTCAGTTTAAAACATTGCTGTCCTTCCGATGTAGGTGGGCAGCTGTGTCTAGGATTGAGACAAAAAAAAGAAGAAAAAAAACGTAATAAAAGGGGTAAATAGTAACAAATTACTAGCTTTAATAAACTTCAAATATATTGTTGCTCTTACATCAGATTGGTTGGAGGGTGGAGATTCATCTTCTAGCACAGCAAAGCGCTAACTGCATTTTATAAAGTGGTGCTGGTTGTATGATTGTAAGCATGGAACTATGAGGTTCTTTCTTTAATAGCTTATTTATTTATCATTTCTATAGTTTTTTTTCCCCACATTGTTTTCTCCTAGGTTAGTTGCTGTAATTATCCGATTACTCAAGTGGTCATGTATACAGCATGCTCTGATCCAGAAATCAGATAAATCTGGGCATGTGTCAAGCCATCAAACCACCATGGTTTCCAGATCCGCTTATTCTAGACTTGGCTTTCTTTGCTAAAGACTATGGCATTTTGTTTCTCACTGTATTTGGCAACCCTGGAACTAAACGTGCCACAGAATGAAATGCGGCAAAAGGGCATCAAGCACTTTCGAGCAAATGCAGTACATGCATGGGAAAACAAGGAATTTATTATTATTTATTGTATCACGTTACCTCCCATATTTCTGTGAGATTACTGGCTGGTTGCAAAGTAGAAATGCCGTTATTGCCTGAATCATGTAAACCTGGAGGTTCCACATTATCTGATTGGAACTGCATGGTGTTTCGTGGTGCTCTGGTGCTCCACAGCATATGGATATGATGACTGCTACCACCAAGTGCTACCACTGTACAGATAAAAGTTCACGTTTTTGACCAGTAAAGGTACCAATTAAACCATTACCAGTTATTTATACGGCTACTGTTTTCAAAAGAATGGCTGTTGCCCTCAACCAATGCAACACTACGTCTGGACCAGTGGCCTTACTCGAATATTACTCAGAGTTCCTATGGGCTGAGAAAAGACCCTGCTTTGAAATAAGAGTTCCCTAAAAAAGTCCCTATATATGGCTTTCTAAGAACAAGTTTCCAGTTCTTGCAGGTGAGAAATTGCAAATGCTTCTAAGAACTATGGACAGGCTCCACTGCTGCAAAAGCGTGTGTGCAGCCTGGAGAGGCATGGGCTCTACCCTCCTCCTACTTCCCAAGACATTGCTCGAAAGTAGCACCCCCACGATCAATCGGAGTTACAGGACCAGTGCGTGAGCGAGTGATATGTGGCACCAGATACATTTGGCTTCTCGAGCTCATGAGTAGCGCGTCAGCTGTATGTGTGGATGCACATGTGTCGTAAAGATTCTATTTTTATTGCTCATAAAAAGTTCCTTCACTTATGCAAAAGGCAGCTGTCAAGCTAGCTATCATTAAACACCGCTTTTGAGCAATCATGCTAGCTAGAAAAACAGTACAACTCCTACTGTTTCCTATGTGTCATTGAAACTAGCGACTAGCCAGCACACTAGCTAACTTGCACTGTAAAAAGAAGCAGTTGCAATTATTGACAATCCTGTACGACCGCTATTTAAACAAGAAACAGGACACAGAACGAATAATTTACATAAAAGACCAAGGCTATAATAGTTTAGTCCTAAAGATCTTCCAGCACCAGTTTTTAAAGTGGAGTCTGGGGCAGAAAATGTAGTTGTAGCCTTAACAGCTACATATATACAACAGCTACAAAATAAAGCATACTTATCTCTGATTTACCTTACTTTCAAAAAATAGGTATAGCACTTTTCATGAAGGTTGCCAGTGGAATGAGTCGGAGAGTCTGCCATTGTGCACGCTGTACACATTTGTGCCGTGAGGAAAGGACATCAATCTACCAGAAGCTTGGCTGAAATGGCAGGTCAATGAAAAGCTTTCTAATCAGATCAATAAAAGGGGTTGTTGTTCTCCAGAAGGAGGGATTGGGAGAGTAGCTCAGCTCAGCTTGGCCCTCAGGCAGACCTGTGTCTTTAACGCTCTGTACATGTGAGTGAGGGTCTCAGTGGGGTTCCTCTCCGCCCGGCTTTAGAACACAAATTTGCCACCTCATTACCAGCTGCATCCACTGAGGGATGTGCTGCTATGCTGTCTGTCAGTGCAGTTCTTCTTCGTTTCTCTCTCATGATGGATGACAGGAGGGAGAGATGACCAGTATGCATAAGAAAGGTTGCGGGATTAACCCTGCTGTTACTTTAGCAAACAGACTGAAAGCTGCCCTTAGCTGACATGAGTAAGTTAAGCTTCAGATTACGCAGCACTTTGCAGGGGTTGACTCGCTGAATTCGCAAGCGACGTTTATTTTGCCATGGTGTGCTGGAGGCTTAATGGTGAAGAGTCTTTGTTTTAATTTTATGCCAGCCAAATAACAGCTCAAAACCAATCGGAATATCCCTGTTCCACTGTTTCCTCTTTTAATAAGACTTGGAATGATAAGACAGTGTTTATTGTATGTGCTGCTCACACAAATTAGAGGGTATTTCAAAAGGTCAAAATATCCCATTATGAAATATGCCCCAATTTTTGTGAGCAATGGACAATTCTGTTCTTCTTTGATATGCTACATGACCACCTTCCCAGGGGAATAACTTGCCCATGGGTCCAGTATGGCGGCTTTCAAGATGGTGGCCATGGTCCGGACTAAGAAATAGCCCCCCTTCCCTTTACTTGCTGGGGTATTTAGATATGTAATTTTCTCTTTTGTCCTGTGCCAGAAAAAAATTAAATAAATAAATAAATAATAAAAAAAACCCCATATATATATGTTTTTTTTCTGCTCACAAATATTACTGACATGATTATTAAACATGAAATGTCCCTAATCTTTAGACTCCCTAATCCTAAAGCATAGCATTTGTGAATATTTACAGATATTAATATTAGTAATATTTACATCTTTTTATTTATGTAATTTCACAGACCCAGCTCCGACCCAGAAAAAAAGGTTGTTTGCTAGTTGAAAATTGGCTCATTGGCTAAATCAAAATCCAAAGTAGTCCAAGTAGATCCAAGCTTCTAAGGGCTAACTTACTCAAAGTGCAACAACAAATGCTGCAAGCTCAGCTACTCAAGGCATACATTTTTATGATTCTCTCACAAGCAACCAGACTATGTTATGTGTCCATCAGCAGGTCCAATGGAACCTGAACCGACTGAAGTTCTGCTGTTACAGCGGACAAGCTCACATTAAGGACATGAGGAAACACGATCATAAGCCCCGAATTGCTGCTGTAAAAGGGAATAGTATCAGCAGATTGAAATGTCTTTGACATGTAACACACACACACACACACACACACACACACACACTTGCCTCGCAAGCCTTTGTCGTCTTTTGTTTTTTCAAATAAAAGACATTTTTTTAAAGCAATTAAAGAATTGAGAACAGACATCACAATCCACACATCATAATTGGCAGGTTTCCCTGTCAGAACATTTGTTCTTCACAAGTGTAGGCGCACACACACACGCGCACACACACACAGTGAAGACTTTCAATTGATAGTACTTAATAGTATCATATACCTACCTAAAGCTACACCGATATGTAGTCACAACTTTAACCTCAGGAACCTCAAGCAAATCAAGCAAATCTTTTGGGAAAAAAAAACAGGAAGCTGTTTTTCTTGTGAGGACGAGTAAAACGTAAAAAAAAAGTTACATACATTCTGATCTTTTTACCCTTGCAGGAACACTTAGTTCGAATAATTACACACACACGCGCGCACTCATCTATTTCTTAAAAGGTGTTACAATTAGGTTATCTGATTCGTTTTTATCTCTAAAGCACCCTGATGCGCAGTGTGTAATGTGATGCTCCATGATATACAAGTTCACCTCCAGATTAAACAAAGAGGTCACTGACCTTTAAACATCACTACCTGTGTACCAACATGAGAAGAGCCTCAGACACCAGCATGGCTACACGGGGGCTTTTTTTATTTAAAAAAAAATTACTGCCTATTGTACTCTCAGAGAACTTAAAAAAACCCTGAAGGTTTTGAGGTCTGATCAATCTCCAAACAGGCAAATCCATGTGTCAACTTCCTAAAACAATGTAAAGCGATGTTTAACAAAGCCCCTGAGCAACAAGTGGCTGAGTGCACTCAACAAGAAATGACCCGGCTCATGCCTATAGGGGTGAACTGGTGGCTGTTTGCATTAAAGTATGCTTTAAGCACGCAAAACACACACACACACACACACAAACACAAACACACACCGGTTATCAGGCCAGCTGATCAGATGCTACATCCTTCCTTGTTTTGCCCTTTTGCCCGCTTCATTAACACTCTCTGACTGAACCTGAACTGAGCAGAAAACAAACAGGTCTGGAAAATAATCTAAAGAGGAAAGAAGCAACAATTTGTGCCATTTATACACACAAGACTTCTGTCCAACATCTACCACTATCTATATACAATATGTATGGAGTTCTGTGCAAAACTCTTAGGCCATCGTTAGGTTTGTTGTTTCAACACTCGTATAATGACCATATGTTATATACTGTCAGAAGTTGGCTCATCTTCACTGATCATCATTCCAATCTTTGTGAGATTTCTCGTATATTAGCCTATTTACTCAGTTCCCTTTTCAAAAAAAGTAGAAGGGACATCTTGGCCTTCAGATGAAGCTGCCAAACGCTCCTATTGCTCAATAGGTCAAACTAAATATTTTTCACTGTGACCTATAGAGGTTTTACTGTTTTTCTTTGAGTTTTTTTTTAACACTGCATGCATATTTCCTGTATTATCCGTTTTATATTCTGGTCGGACTTTTCCAGCCTGGATGGTTAACAGTGGCAACAAACGGTGAGAACCAGCTCTCTGCAGTGCATTATGTTAGTTCTTACTAATTCTAATAATATCTTTATATATTCATGCACACAGGAAGATAAAAACAAATGTATTGCCTTTACAATGAGGTAGGAAAGTTTCAGCATTTCATTAAGACAAGTGTGCTGTAAGCCCAGTGCTCCCTTTTTGTCCTCGCACTCGGTGAGAAAGTAGGGAAAAAAAAGTGGCGTTAGGTTGCAAGGTGGTCACATTTGAACTCCTTTGATCAATGGTAGGTATAAGGCTACCTTTGACTGCAGATAAAGGGTTAAGGGGCAATGAGATATCTGGCCGCTTGCCAAAATGGGGGGGGACATTTATTTCTCTTCTGGTAGCAGTGCATGAAAATGGGAAGCTATGTGAAGAATCCCCCACTTTGTTGTAGGTCCAATTCTCCCACTGATGCGGAGAGAGGTGCTCTTTTTTTTTCCACGGGCTGATATAGTCACTCTCCCATGCCATCACCGGGTGTGAGGCATCTTGTAGGACAAGACTGATGACACACAGAGGAGGGGCGGGCCCGTCCGTTCCATTCAGAGCTACTCGTTACGGTGATCTGCTGATCGATTAGTGGAACAAGAGGAGGAACACTGACTCCACTGGCAAAATGCCTGCTCTCTCTCTCTCTCTCTCTCTCTCTCACACAAACACACACACACACACTTTGAGAAACTTACACACATATGCACCCACATGAGGTCAATAAGCTTAAATCATGAGCACCAGATCTAAAGCTGGCCTCAATTAGTAGTGCAGATTTCTCCTCTATAAAACTGAACCCTGATGAAAAACGGCACATGGAGCCAGAGGTGGTAGAACATGTTTTCCCAGACCTTCCAAAACAAGATGCTCGGAAACAAAGAGGTACTGCATAATTCTTTCAATCCAAGCTGCCTAATTGTACTGCCTTTCTAAAATTATTCAGTCAAGTAATTTTCTATGATCCATGAAAGGCTGTGTTTGAAAAACACACTCAAATAACAATATGATTATGTATGCTCATGCCACTGCCCCAACTGCTCCTACCTATTGTAACAGAGGGCATAAAATCAAAACGTTTCCCAGGAACACCTAGACATGGCCATGCTAATGTAAGGAGGACGGCTAGGCCAGTATTATTTATAACCCTTAGGCACCAGACATCATGCCATGTTCTCCTGATGCGATCAGATATTGAACAGTGACTTCAAACACTTTCATCAAGGGAAGCAGGGGCCATGTACCCCTTCATACTGCTTTTAAGCTTGGGCAAATTTCCAATTTCTTTGGCTTGGCTTGGCTGTGCTTTAGTACAGACACAATTAGCAGTGTGTGCCTTCCCATGCTCCACTGCCTGGCACGGCTTGTTTTGTTTTCACTAAAGCTGGCCCAGGTGATATGAAGTGCAGCCTAATATTATCTGTCCAGTCCATTAATGCCTCAATTCACTGACTGGATTGGGCGAAGCAACTAAACTGGCAAAGGCGGGGAGGAATCTTTGTAGCATAAAACCATCAGGGGGCACAGTTTTGCTATTTACATTTGGCCTTAGTAACATTCTTGCTGTGAGAAACCTAAAGATTCACACACTCTGTTATGGTCTAGAGTCCTCTTCGGGAGACATGCCTACGAGATCACGGCTCACAAATGGGCACAGCTCTTTGGTTTTACCAGATGTCAAAAGATAGCTGGGCCACAAAGCAGAACTAGTTCGACCCTGTGCAGGAATACATTAACTCCAAGCAACAACAACGGCAAAAATCAAGTGAATAGGATGGACACGGTGCGTGGGAGCATGATTATGCTCTTTTATTGCATGTGAAAGAGCTCCTCTAAAGCCTTTTCTGCTATTTTGATTATTTTCCACCAATTGTGAAAAACAGCCGAGAATACACTGCTGTTTTTGTCTTCCAAATTGTCAAGTAGTCGCTCTGGTTTTGGCAGAGGCATGGCTCAAATGTACCGTAGCACTGATCCGAGAAGCCAGCCCTGGCTCCTCACTGCCTGTAGCGAATGACGCGTAATATTAGTAAAACTGGCCCAAAATCCTTGAAGCTTATGAAGACAGTGAATGATAAGCGGAAAAATATGAGCAGTCAGATTACGAATACTGCCGGGTCAGGAAGATACATGAACTTTGATCTTCAGGAGTAAAGACTGAACAAAATACCACCATCCCTCTGGCAGTGAGGTAAGTCAGTCTGCACTGTGTGTTTAGGCTTGGTGTTAACCAGAGGTTATACAAGCTTACCACTGACCCTATTAGCCCAAACACTGTGCCTCTTAATAAAGAACATGCTAAACCAAATTCAGCAAGAGCAAAGCAGCTCAAGTATAAATAATCCTGCTGAAAGATCCTCAGGCCTCGTGGGCTAAGGTCAAGTGATGTGAATACCTGCTAACAGCCGACACTTTCCACTGGGGAAGGAATGAATGTCTTATCAGGGGTCCTCTGTCGGCAGCCTTATCACTGTCTCAATGGAAATAGAGAGGGCGAGGGAGAGAGGTGGGAGAGAGAGCTGACTGGCAGAGGAGAGGAAGAGAGAGAGAGAGAGAGAGAGAGAGAGAGAGAGAGAGAGAGGAAAAGAACAGGAGCTCTGTGATGGAGGAATTAAGCTTTTGACGCGCAGAGGTGTCAATGTGTCTTTCTCCTCTTTCTCCTGGATAAGATAACAGTGACCCTTGGTGATGGAGCACTCCCAGCCTCGGCTGCTTTTGTTCCTTTGTGTCTTTGTGTCCACTTATCTAAGGGTATTTATCCAAAGATCCTCCAAAGATCCTTGCTTCCCCTTGCTTTTAAAGACCCATATGTCTTTGATTTTAGCAGGGTAAATAAATAGGTAAACGGGGGCATTCTGCCTGCGATGTGAAGGGGAAAAAAAGGCTTCTTAGAGAAAGAATGCTTTTGTATTGTGCTAAACACCCACAACACCTCCATTACATCTGGTTATTGCGGTATACCATAAAGCGAAGAGCCCACAGCAGGGAAACCTGAGCGCTCATAGATTAGGAATGTGACAAAAAAGGTCAAATGTAACAACATTCCCTTATGGTTATATCATGGCACAGCAAATATGAGATACAGCAGAGACATTGCATAATATTAACACTTCCAGAAGTGTCCACTAATCAACAACAGGAACATTTTGATGTTTTCTGTTTTCTGACAGCGGTGTAGCGTGTGTGGGTTGATCATGTTTACATATCCTGTTGAAGATCAAATGTCTCCACAGGGATAAAAAGATCTGATATTTATATATATATATATATATATTTAGGTTGGGGTATGACCGAAACGTTCCTAATAGCGTGCAAATACCTTCACAGATTCTGACGACAATTTCCTGTAGACTGAGATTTCCAACATGCTACTTCTTTCACACTATGGCCTTTGCCACACTCAAATGTCATCAGTCATTTCTCAATTTATGAATCCCAATTCACACCCAGTAGATATTTATAGCCTGTTCATCCTCGTGCAACACCATCTGCAGGAGTCTGACTTCACTACAGCAGTTTTTTTTTTCCCTGGAAGTACATTATACCAGTGGAAAGTCCTTACAAACGTGGATGTTGCTCTGCTTACATTTGCATGGTCTGATAGTATCGAGCCTACCTGACTCATCATAATGCTGTGACACCACCAGGGAAAAGGCATCAGCCTTACACCCAGCTTTCCGTTCCACCCATTCAGCCAAATAGAGTCAAAATAATGACACAGAACCAGCGTTCAGACAAATATTGCAGCCAAACCACAAGGATGAGACTCTGAGGAAGACACAGGGTCTGAGAAAAATACCAACCTCGGCATGTTTACTGTCTAAACTATGGAATCAAAAGTATAGAAGCTGTGGCTTCTTCTGGCCCTACCACCCAGCCCACCTGGTGCAGACAGCTGACAGCACAGGCAGCAAGCAGGATGGTTCAAATTAATGTATGTGTATGGGGATTCTTCTCTGGTGCAGGGCCTTGTGATTTACGTGACTGGTGGCTGCCAGTGAGACTCTTAACCCTGCCAGACTGGCTCATTGCCATGACTAATATCAGGGGTTGTTTTCTATTGTTCTAGACAGATTGTTAAGGGCCATAACAGGCCATGCCCTGTCTGCAGACACGGAGGGGGGCCAAACAGTGCCACATTTTGACTTCCAACTGGTTTAACCAAAGTGCCATTGTGAAGCAGTGGAGGCCAAATGAGGCAAAACGAACCATCGTAATCCGAAAGAAAGTGATCTAACTTACAACCTATAGCCCTGTTTGGTCCCTTAGAGGGAAATTTGAATTTTGTTTAGCTAGGTTAATGCCTCAATCCAAAAACAGAAATCAATTTTGAGATGCAAAGACTTTTTTTGTTTTTCCTCAGGAAGCTTTTTCATCTGTGCTCTTCAGTCAACATTCTATCTATGTAGAGTCCAACCTTAATGAATCCCAGCCAGAGCATATTCGCCCATTTTAAAACTTTCCCCTAAGATCATTTATGAACTTGGACTAGGGCACTGAAGATAAAAATGGACAGCCTCTTTAATGAGTATGACATACGGCTCCTCACGTCATTTGCCCATCGTGTGCTGTGACTAAGAGACGCTCTTTGTCTGCTTTTTTTCATCACTCCATTGTATTGTTCAAGACACTTTTGTACCTGCCTGCCATTTTATTCACCAAGGTTACATTTCAGAGCCACAATAAAATAACCAAATAAAAACAAACAGAGCCGGCCTAAAAAAGGGTTTGTCTGCTGCTGAGGTGGCACACACGTGGGTACTGACCACACAGATCCCCCACATTCTTGTTGACACTTCGGAAAACATGTTTAGCAGCGGTCTCCCATGCCAACCATCCAAGGAATCCATGGCATCTTGAAAGAAAACACTGTACAGTAGTCATGACCTAGACACACTATTGTAACTTGTGGTTTCCTTCTAAACTCCCCCATATGGCACAAATAGTTTAGCAACTATTGAGCGTGACAAGAGGGGCATTTTTGCCATAACCGTTTGAGCCATGAAACTAAAGAAGTACTTGTGGAATGAAATACTGGCAGAAGCAATTTTAAACAAAGCAGAATGTTTTGTTATGATCACACATATATCTATGGAATCTTGTAGCTAAATCAGTTCGTAAATAATATTTTCCCCAAAAGGTCAAGGATGATCTTTCTGTTGAGAGTTTAGATCCTTTTTCAGCCCTTTTGTCTCGGTGGTTAAGGCTTAGTTCTGGGGAGAAGGTGGTCCATAAGGTGGTCACATTTCTGTATTCATACACCCTCTGGCCATTTCATTAGGCCCACCTTGCTGGTACGAGGACCCCTTTTGCCTTCAAAACCACCTAAGTTTAGATTCAAGGAGGTACTGGAAATGCAGAACTTCATGCAATTGCTGCAGACATGATGGCTACACGTCCATGATGCAAATCTCCTTTTTCACCACATCCAAAGATGCTCTGCTGGATTGAGTCCACCTGAATACACTGAACTCATTGTCGTGTTCAAAACCAGTCTGAGACGATTTGAGCTTTGTGACGTGACATTTATAAGGTACACTGTGGCCATAAAGGGATGGACCAAGGGGCCCAAGGTGCCCCAAGAAAATCTCCCCCAAACCATTATCACCAGCAACCTGAACTGTTCATAAAATGCAGGATGGATCCATGCTTCCTTGATGTTTACATCAAATTCTGACCGAATGTTGCAGAGGAAATCGAGATTCATCAAGCAATTTATGCCTTCACTTGCCCCTAGGGGATGAATAAAGTTTTCTGAATCTGAATCTGAATGCTGTTCCAATCCTCTATTGTGCCATTTCAGTGAGCCGGTAAGAATCGTAGTCTCAGTTGGTTGTACTTAGTGGCAGCTGGTGTGGTCAATGCATGAGCTAAATGGCATGACTTGCTGCCATGCGATTACAAAAATGCAATAATTTGTGAGGTGGGGACTAATCACAAGTAGTCCATTAATTGAGTACTCATTCATATCCACCGAATGTAAACAAACAGACCACTTTAAATAATAAAAATATATGCCATGGTGCTTGTTTGCCTCCTATTGAGCTGATGAAAAAATACCAACAAAGGCAAAAAGAGCAAACTTTACCAGACATTTAATAAAACAACTTCGTCAACCTCCACCCTCCTCTGTGACTGAATCTCAAATACAGAGTGCACTACAGTATATAGGATGTTAAGCAGTGACGCACCTAAAGCGGCAGCAGGAAGAGTTAAAGAACTGGAAATAAAGACATTTACACACAAATGATTTTTCTTGATGTTTGATCTGGATTTTAAGTCTTGGTTCTCCCAGGGTTTCTTGCTTACGCTGTTTAGGGAGTTTCCTTTCCACGGTCACCATAGGCTTGCTCAGTTTGGGACTGGCCAAAGACATTAGACGATAAAATAAAATTGTAAAGCTGCTTTAGAAGGTGCTATAGCAATACAACTGAAGTTTGCCTCTGATAAGCTTCATTTAAAAAAAAAGAAAAGAGAGTATACGGTTTAAACCTAATCCCTGCACATACTTCAACAGTGAAAATAAACTGGGCACAGTTGTCGCCATTCCTTTGCTTTCATCCAAGTGATGGCTTTGAGGCTCACAGAAAGTTTCTCAGATTTGTTGGTGAACTTCCCCTTACTATTGGTAACCTGACAAGTATGGTAACCATATTTAGCATGGATCTTGGTTACAGTACTTGTCATTTGGCAATGGAAAGGATGACAATGTGTTGTATCATGGATTTATAACTGCTCTGTGCCAAACTACAAAGTGGAAATACACGATTAGTGTCTGTATTTGGTGGAGACTCCCTTGTTTGTGTCGAGCAATGTTTACATTGTGCCAAAGAACAGGACTAATGCATGTTTTTCCTCCTCCACAATTCAGAGTCAGATTGGTGAGGCACACCTTATTTCAAACTTTCAGTAAAACATTAATAGAAGAGTTTAGTGTTATGCAAAGAGGAGGCTGGAAATGCATTTGGTCTATCAGTGGCTGAAATTGCTGTTTGTCCACTTGACACTAGACATACTGGTAGGGCTGGTACAGTAAGAGCGAAAGTACATGGTATTTCTGTAGCATTTGAATAGCATATCCTCGCTGATGGGTCACCTTTGGGTGAAGCTCATGAAAAAATGTCCGCAGTGTTTGCTCTGGTGGAGCACAAAAACAGAGAGCTTCCCTTAGATCCTCCAATGGAAAGATCCGGAATAGCGTTTAGTGCTTTGTATCAAATAATTGTTGATGGAGACAAACAATGAATCGAATGGGAAATTAAACTGGAGAGAGCATCCAGCCGCAGGCTATAGAAGCACGAGTGGATACAAGAGAACGTAGAGCATTGGATTGGTCAAAAAAAAAAGGGCCAACCAAAGCTTCTTCCAAGCTGCACAGGTAAAAAAATAAATAACTTATAAGAAAAGCTTTCAAAGTTCAGGTACATCTGACCTAACCCCTGTCAATGCTTATCACTTAGAGCTCGACAGTGTGGCAATCCTCAACCACCGCTTATGTCTGACTAGAGGGCTGTATAGTAACACCTGCTAAAAGCCACAAAGCTACAGCCCAGGGACAACAAACAAACAAAAGGTAGAGAATGAAGGAGAGGCCGGCTCCCGGAGATGAAAGACAACAGCAAGGAGGGCCTTTCTTCTTTTGATGAAAACAAGAATCAGACGATGGAGACCAAAGCGATCTGCCATGTCGTGGCTTCGTTCAAAAGCCACACCTGCTGTTTGCAATGGCTGTCTCTCCTCTCTCGCCGCACTGAGACGAAACAACGCAGGCTGAGAGAGAGAGAAAAAAAAGGTTCCACACTTCAAACAGTTGGCTGGTTTCTGCTCATACTGACACACCCAGCTAAAAAAACACTGTTTTAATGCTATGTATAGAAATGATAGAGCTAAAGACAGGTTGTTATCAGTGGACATCAAAACCTCATTTAACCTGTAGGTGATCAGTCTGGACCATCTAGGTCTAACTCTGTCCAGGCATCTGAAGTAGCCTAATAACTACTGGCTGTTAGGACGTTGGTATTTTTGAGGCCTTTAGAATAAAATTTGTATTGATTCACTGAGCGGTGGGTCAGTATAACCCGTCACCCATGCTCATATGTTGTGTTGACGTGTGAAGAATACCTTTGTTAGCCGAGCAGTTAAGGCACTAGACTATATACCAGAAGGTGCAGGGTTTAAATCCCAGCGCTGCCACTGTTGGGTCGTTGAGCAAGACTCAGCAAGCATCACTTGTAAGTTCTAGATAAGATTGTGTAACAATGTCTATGGTGTAAGTACGAATTTTGGTTCACTGCACAGCATGATGGAACTGTTCACCATCTGAACTCTTAAAGATTACATCATTTGGTCAAACTAATAGGTCAGTTCTCTTCTGGCCACTTTATATTTATTATTTATTTCTATAGCGCGCCAGTAGAGTCTCCTGTAAGAAAACAGACAAAGCCATGGCACCACCATTCAGAACAATGACAAAGATTTTAATAGGTCAGTATCTTTGGTGGTTGTTGCCAAAAGCCAGCTGAATCAATCGTAGTGCAGAGGGTTGGCATGCATTCCTCTGCACAGGTTTGTTTCATGTTTTAGACTTTAGAGAACACACGCTCACAGTGGCCAGGGCACACCACATCAAGAGCTGCGTAGTTCAATCATCATCAAAACTATAAAGGAAACAGGGATTAACAGACAACAAGAGGCTATAGATGAACAAGACATTAATGCAAAAAGACAGGTGATGGTGTTGCAGTAATTCTCCTGACTTGTAATTTAGTGTGCACCTATGTGACGAGCGCTCGACCTACAAGCTACCAAATGCGAATCATTTTGATGGCTTTTAACGAGTACTAAACCACTGTGAAGTACGTGAACAAACTTAATTGAGTTTGTATTTAAATCCGAAGAGTGTGCCGTCTGCCATGATGTACAGCGGATTATAGAAGGGTTCCCAAAAGAGAACGGGAAAAGATCAGGGAATGGAATATCAGATACAGTGCTTTCAGTGAAAGGATGGAGTGTGACTGCTCAGGTATGCGATACTCTAAGCCCGGCCATGCTCTTTTGTCTGTAAATAATGTGGGACATTGTCAGTAAATGCATAGATCATTTCCCAATGTCACTGGCACAAAGCCCTGCTGGCTAGCACACATTTATATGATGACGTGGTGGTGGGCACTGCTATGATGTTCACCCACCTAAACATGGGCACACCCCTCCTCTTCTGGCCTGATGTAATTGTTTGTGTGTGTACACAACAGGAGAGGAGCGAGATTTGAAGGGGTTACTGGCAGGGGGTTCCGTTTGCTCACTTTGGTGTTCTGGCGTCTGAAGGGGTTCCGCTTGCCTTTGGGAGGGAAATTAATTTGTAGGCAAAATGCCCTCCTGTGTACACTTTGAAACTGTGTGCTCCTTATCAGAGCCCTTAGTGACTCATTTCATCAAATGCAACCTGTTGGGTAAGTTTATATCCAGTTAGCAAGCTGACTAAGCTAAGGACCAGGGCTAGGTACTGGCCCAGATCTCTTTTGTCTGTCTTCACTTCTCTCTCTCTCTCTGTCTCTCTCTCTCTCTCTGTCTCACTGCAGTTGAGACATAAAAAGACCACATTCAGGTTATGTGTTTCAAATTTTCTCACTGCTTCCATTCTGTAGGAGAGCTTTGATTCCCCTCTCCTTCCCCAGTCTCTCCTGTATAGTTTTTTTTCTTTTTTGTTCTGCCTCAACCATGTCAGCCATTGATGTCCCACCCAAACTTTGTTGGACCCCCCCCCCCCTTCCTCAATTCCTTTTTGATCCATGGCTACCTGCATGGGGCTGGCTAAAGAGAGGGGGCAGTCAGAGAGAGAGGGAGGGGATATGGCGTTGACACATAAAACCTGCATTTCTCAGTTTTCAAATGTCTCATTGAGCCTCTTGCTGGCTTTGATATTTTAAGTAGGTATCACAACAAAAGGGAAACAAATGGCTGGAAAGGTAATGCAGAATATTAAGGCGGCTAATGGCCCCGGCCCTCTAGAGTGGAGCTGGCCCTAAAGGAAAGCCCTGTCCCATGAGTCCTATTCCATTTCCAAGGGGTGGACCAACCAGCCTTGCTGCTCGTTGCCACTGGTCTTTGCATGACAATCATTGGGACATTTCTGCTCTTTTACCTGACTGGGCACAACCCACCTACCATGGCAGTTTCTGCTGTCATTCCCATGAAGTGCGCTACATTCCACGATATTCCATACAAAGGCTCATACAAAGATTCATTGCATAAGACTTGTGATTTATCAGGCCGTGAAATGGAAGTAAAAAGAAGAGAAAGGTCCTTTAATTCAAAACGTGCCCCAAGGTGTGGTGACAGTACATACTATTGTTTGATCTGAATGTTTTTTTTCCTGAGCTATGATTTAATTCAGAATATCAAATGACATTGTCCAAGACAACATAAAAGGCATGGCTTTATCATTAGAAATACCAGGTCAGATGTTTTATCCAGGATAACAAAAAAAACCCACAATTTTATTATGAAACGATATATATATATATAAAACAAAAAATAGAAATTATTTCAAAATGAAATATCCTCTAATCCCCATGACTCTAACCGTCTTGACTGCAACCCTATAGCTCAATATTTTTTTTTTTTGCTTAAACAGCTTAACTGATGAATTTACCTAATAACACACATTAAAACCAGAAAAAAACACAACCCAGAGAGCTATTTAAGATCAATTTAAATGTTACATGAAAATCATATTCCTGCATAGACGTCTGTGAGCAATACAAGTTTTGTGGTACTCATAATCCAGTCTGCAGCTATCAGATGATCCATCTTTATATGCTTCTACTGTACAAACCACATGGGAAACAAGGACTCTGAGCCTCTCTGGACCTGAACCAGTGCCTAGTCTCTTGCTCCTTGTGTTCTGATTTCAGTGTCCAGCATTGCTTGCTAAAGACTTCAGTCACTTCTGGGCTAATATTAGTACTGCTGATGGCATCAGCCTCAAAGGTGAGGACACGGCCCAAAGCCAACATGATTTGGGAATAGAGTCTTCAAACAGGATGTCCCAGACTTTATTGGGGCATGCTAAGCATTACAGCATCACACTTCCTCACTGCGAGTTTGAAAAAGGGATTAGTAGCATATGGCTCATTGAACAGAGCTCTGCTTTTCATTAGCTAGCTCACCACCCAGCAGCATCTTTGCCTGGCAACTAATTTCTGTCTGAGAAATGCATTCCTCATTTGTGTGTGTGTGTGTGTGTGTGTGTGTGTGTGTGTGTGTGTGGTGTATGTTTGGGCATGTGCGTTTGGGAGGTGGTCCTCTTATGGAGTGGTGGGGGAGGTGTCCAGAATGGTGCTGACAAAAGGAAAAAAATCTGGTTTTGGTTTGTGTTTTCATTCTTTTTCCAAAAGCAAAAGTGTGACACTGCCAGGAAAACAGTCCCAGCACTGATGCATACAAATATTAAAACCAACAGTGGTGCCCTTGTTTCAAGACATATCGTGTAAAGTGCAAGCGCATTTTATGAAATATGGGAATGACCCAGGTTGTAAAGATGATATAAAGAGAACTGAACTTGTCAAACAAGTTGCTGTAGTTGTGTCAGGAAAACAGAGCATTGTGTTACTCTTGTAAGGGTAAGCGGCAGGCACACATTATACAAAAGCCAATTCCCAGGATCTATTTTTGGGGTGAACCAACAACACTTAACCTCATCACCTTTGCTGATGTTGACAATGATTCCCTGCCTCCTCTGGGTCTCGGTGTCAGTCACATTGGAACGCGCTATAACTAAAATGCCCCCACCGACATGCAGGGGGCCTTGATGCTGCAGCATGCCTGCACTGACACATTTAATTGGCAGTAAATTCAGGAACCTCCCTGCAATGGATCTGTGAATTACGAAGTGTTTTGTGTACAAAGTTTCTGGTGAGGGCTGGCAACAGAAAACATTAGCATTGCTGTGGTTTCCAGCACTTATGGTAAAATATAATCTCCAGGCTTTCACAGATGGGCTGCTGAATTTAAAGCTGTTCCTGCTGCGTAGTCGTCCCAAAAGGAAAACATTGCTGCCCTCGAGTCAGCAGGAAAAACACAAACATCTTTTTTGCTTTCTTGTTTAGTTTTTGTATTTTTAATGCCTGGTGCGATGCCAGATCTTGCGTTTCCAAAACAGACGCAACGGAATCCACCTTTCTCCTTTGCAAACACTGACTAGTAAAAGATTTGTGAATGGGTTTTGGTGCAGCTGCAAATACGTGGATGTGTGTGTTTAAGGTTGAAATGCCTTAAAACCTCATAGCACCACAAATTTACTTACCACCAACCATTCTGACATACTATTTGGTAAGCATTTAAGGAAGAGGTGTGGGATGTAGCCTCTGATTTTAGAAAAGGATAGCCCATAGTTAAATCATAGGAGCAAGTACAGGCTTGTTTGAACAGACAACAACAGGCAAAAACGAGGACTTTTGAAAATGCAAAGCATGGTACTATAGTGGTTAACGTACCGATCGTACAATGGTCCAGATATTCCAGGATTTAAATCCCAGTGAGTAAATTCCTTAACCCTTAACTACTTGGAAACTTTGAAACTTTGAAATTGTGTCCATTGTAGGTTGTTTGGGATGTGTCCGACTGTACTTTAGTATACAAGTGTTGTACTAATGTACAGACCAAACAACCTAGCGTAATTAATTATCCTAAAACAATTTTTTTGGACTATGGGAGGAAGTCGGAGCACCAAGAGTAATTCCATGGACAGATAAAGAACATGCAGACACCAAAAAGAAAGGACCCAGATCGCTCCACCTGGGATCAAAGCCAAGACCTTCTCGCTGTGAGGGGACAATTTTTTTCACTTTCCAAATACCGAGGTATTTAATAGAAATTAAACAATGTACAAAACATTGGTATTATTTACTTCTTTCTTTTTTCACATCATTGGCTATTCACTACAGGAAAAACAGGAACAAGATTACATTGATACTAATCCACACATATTCACAATGGAATAGTTTACAGCAACCCGTTATCCTAATGTATCTTAGGATCTTTTGAATGTGAGAGGAAACCAAAGTACCCAGAGTAAACCCATGGTGACACAAGGAAGACATGCCAACTCCACACAGGTGGTGTCTGAGGTCAGGATCGAACCGGAGCTTTGTTCATCTTAACTACTGTCTAGTGTTTTAAAAGCCCATAGCCTGTTATGGACTCTGATGATGATCAGTGTAACTCAGTGGACAAAACATTGAGACTCTTTCACCTATCACAACAGCCTTCTTATTACCCCACCCCCTTTTGATGGACAGCAAAGAACCTCCTACTGCCTTGCTAAATAATTAAAGCTTCATTTCAAATATCTCCGAAGGCTCTCAGAAGCACTTCTTAGAAAGCACAGTCCAAGTCTCTTAGCATGTGCTGAGAAATCCTCAAACAGACATGTATTCTAGGGTTACCACCCAACATGTCAAAAGTATCACAAGACCTCATGCCCCCTTTCTACCTTGAAACCAGAGAGGAAGGCCAATGGCCTCTAGCTTTGCAGTCTGCAGCTCCACAACACCTGTTCTCAGTCTGACTGACAAACAATTGTGTCATTATTCATGGCCCAAAAAGGCAGTCTAACCACATCCCCCTCTTCACTGTCGGTCCAACCCCCGTTTGGTCCCAGAGCCTAAACAGAGTCCAGGATTTAGGCATGATGACACAAGTTTGCCAATATTTTCAGAAGCAACAAAACTTGAGCAAATGTGTTACAGAAATGAAAATACAAGCACTGGTTGGGTGGGTAAAAAGTCTCTGGTGGGTGGTGATAATGGATGTAAGCTAAGTTTTAATTTAGCCAGTTTTGTTACGAGGCCACCTACAATATAGCTCAAATAAAAAGTGTAACCGTCATGTGATAATGCTTGCAGCAATGCCACTATGACAAGAAGTTATTCAGAGGGAGTTCAAGTTGAAGGTTTTTCAAAGCATCACAAGCAAGGGACACAATAATAGCGCAAAATAAAATAAATCTTTTTTCTTCAGCCTTGAATAGTCTAGAAGAACTTGGGCGGCTGGAGGTCTTATTTTTTTGAATTAAGTCAAAGACCATGGCATACTTTTCATCAATGAATTAATGCAGCAACATTAGCTATTCTTTTGGTTTTGACAAGTGGCTTCGTCTCCTACAAGAGTTCTAGGTCAAGTCTTTGTTAAATTGTGAATTCAATGTTAATCCTAATCCCCTCTTCAAAGCCAACATTCAGGCCAGCATGGAGGCAGAGCTCTTGGCTCTCGACTGAGGCAGCGGCCACATGGAAATGCATGTTCGGCTCTGTAAGGAGTGATGAATATTTCATTAGGATATCTCACCAGTTGCAGGAGAAAGTTTGTGAATCCCTGGAATTACCTACTTTTTGGCATTCGCTGGACATGGAAATATGACCTGTTTGTCACAGGTCAGAATACGTTAACATAACGCGTATGATACGTACAGAATCCTTGGACTAACAACTTCTACTAAATAGGTGTTCAATAGGCATTCAAAGCATACATTAAATATCTGAAAAAAGTTGAGTCACCGGATTAAAATATCTGTTAATGGACGATACATGAACTCTGAAATTACCAGAAGTGCTTTTGTGCTGTGATCCACAAACAGTTTACATACAGAGAAAATACTGTACTAGGAATGCGTGTCCCGCTAGGTCACACATACAACGCAACGTACAATGCTTCATGAAGCTAAACAGAATCAAAGGTTGTCAGCAAAACATCTGCAAAACCTTGAGAAGAAGCGGTGGTAATGAAAGGAGAACACAATAAAAACCACTGCAAGAAAACATTGTTGCATAAGGATGCGCCACACTACTCCTATGGCAGGTCCCGCGAACAGACTCTGTTTAAAGGAATAAAGCACTGTGCAACAAAATTCAACACCAACCTCAATTACTCTATATAAGATGTCAAGGGACATGGACATACATTTCATGGTATGAATTAGAAGTTCAAAAAATGGTCAAGCAAGCAATCTGAATCTGAAGCTTAATATAGGTTGGATTGTGCAACAAGACAATGACCAGTAACCAGTGCTTATTTAAAAAAGAGGTTCTAAAGGTTGAACTAGTTAAAATAGTGGAAATAGTTAACACTGGAGGTACCGGGAGACATAATGGAACCATGATTTCCATTATTCAGTAATTTAATAACATACACAATATATTTGGCTCGCCTACGGAGCCAAAAGTGGACCAGCACCTTCTAACTCAAAGGCTCTAATCAAACCACACTCTGTACTCTTGTACCCTTTGAGACACGATCTTGGCTCAACAGGACCCACCACACAAAAAAACATTTGAATTAATTAGTTGTGTTCTTGTGGTGTTGGATTTGTTTTTGCTTATTTATTAATGCAATAATTGTAAATGTAATTTAAAGTATAAACATTTCACTGGGGCTGTTATTGAACATAGTTCTGTATTGCATTTTCCCCAAAGATAGTAGAATGGATTTCATTAAAAGTCATATAATCATCATTACAGTTTAAAAAATTCTGGCAAGCTCAGGACTTTGACTTGGCCGTTACGAAACATCTTAATTCTTTACTTTTTCTTTAGCTTGATTCTAACAAGTTTCAGTAAAACAACTTTGCTGTTTAGTGCTTAGTGTCACTGACTTTCTGTAGCTGGATCTATATCTATATACACTATATATCTCCTGTAGTGTACCTTACTGCTTCTTTATAAACCAGGGACAGAATATGTGGTAAGTAATTCTTGGTGTCATCTGCTGGACGTAGGCCAGGAATACCTTGGGGGGGGTAGAGAATGGGCCAGCACTGTCTCATGTCTTCCTGCTCCAAGGTCTGCTCTTAATAAAACTTAATAGGTTTCTTTTAGATAGCACACCGTTATTCCCTGCAGATTAAATACAAAATGGCATATCCTCTTTCATGTATTTCAAGTGCTACATTGATCTGGACTTCTAGGACTACACACAGTGTCATTAAAAATGGCCACCAAAGCAAATGTTCTCATTAGAATTCTTTGTTGGGAGGGTAAAGCCTGGGCAAAACAGTCATTTGTCACTCATGAGATTGCGTTTTGAAACAGATGTTCAGAAGCGTTTAAGCCAAGTATACATGCTTACCTGATGCACTAAATGAGGAAGAATTCAGGGTAGGAAATCAATTGCCTTGCATTGTGCAAGATACTATTTTAAAATATCTGACATATCCCATATATTTCAAAATATGTATACACTGCCCAAACTGAAGACCATTCCTAGTTTACTGCGTTGATTACATTCGCAGTAAGGGTCTAGCAAGCTATCCTGTCTAGGCCAATGGCACATTAGGAAAGTTCAGCAGTTTATTATGCCTTTGAGGCCTCACTTGAAATGGACGCGCTTAAGTGTATGGGACAGGAAAACACGGGAAACCACCGGCCACATTACACAACGCTGGTGTAAACCCACTAGGCCACAGATCAAACAGGAGGCATTAACATAGCTGTTCCTTGTTGGCTTTAAGACCCCTGAAAGACATCAGCAAATGGCACCACGGTGATAAGTGCCTTCAAGACAGGCTTCTGTCAACGGACCAATTTGCCCCGCACGAGTTCCTTGTTTCTCTCACACTCTCTTCCAAACGGCCACGTTCTGACATAACCAAATGACCACAGGGGAGTTTAGTTCACAGGAGACACTGGAAATATTAATACCCATTAAGGACTAAATTGGTCTCTGAAGACCTGGCTTTCAAACCATGTTAGATCTTGGACATTACCAATAACTGAGGAAAACCAGCAGCAGAAGGCTGAAGTAGTCGAAGTAGCAGAAGAAGTATTAGCAAATAGAAGGACGCATACAATGAAAGGACTCAGGAAAAGAAACTGAAAAGCTGTAACAAGAATTTTCTGTAGAAACACTATTCATATGTACACCAGGAGATGGAATTGAAAATTGGTTAAAAAGAAATGGTTAAAATTGCATTACATACATAAAAGCCACTTCAAGGATGGAGCATATTTACATTTTCATTGTAATTAGCTGCTGGCAGTCAAACAAGTGCTTGACGGAACAAATTATTTGATTGGTTTGATGGTGCAAACGTGGGCATGGCGTAGCTTTTCTGTGGAGAATTTGCATAATTATCTTAATAATCTTTGGGCTGTAATGAGTTGTAATGAATACCCCTTAATAATTGCAAAATGAAGGATGACATGGATGGATATTAAACTGATGTTTATGAGGTTCCTTTTATTGCAAATAGGGTGGTTTGTTGCAACACAGCTTCAGAAGCCTGGGATTTGAAACCCAGCTCTACCGCTGCCCGTGTGGAGCATGTTCTCCTTGACTGCATGTGTAACTCCTCCTATGACCCAAAGACCAATTAGCCTGTTAGATCAGTTAAAAATCAACTAGCTTTGCTAAAGGCCCCAATTTGAGAAAGTGAATGGGCATGTGACCGTGAAATATGTACTAATTAAATCTGAAGGCATGACCAGATACACACCTTCAAAGGTTTGAAATGACTAAGTCATTTAATCGAAAAAACGGTTTATGATTTTCTATATTTAGATTGATGAGCCATTTTTAATAAATATGATCAAATTGTATATGATATACTACAATCCTAATTAATTTACAAATTTTACCTTACAGCATCCAAGTAAAAGAGTTACTACGGTATCCCAGGTGGTAGCTACGCCGTTGTTAGCTGGTTGTTAAGTAGTTGCTACAGCATTACTAAGTCATTGCTTGGTGTTTTTTTCCATTTACGCAGTAAAAATTCTGCACAACAATAAGAATAAAGGAGAAAAAAAATCAAAGAGAACGATATAACAATGCATTACAATGTGCAAGCATAATAATAACTGAGAAAAGACAAATAGAGATAAATAGGAGGCCTAAGAACTGTATAGAGAGATCAAGTGCTAAAGAAGGAGCTAAAGAGCTTAAAATGATGTAATTTGGTCAATCAAACCCAAACACTTCTATAACATGTGAGAAGTGAAAATGTTGCGTATATTGTATTGTAAAGAGACAATGAAAAAACTGTCCGTCTGACTTCTTAAATCATGTTTAATGCAGACATGATACTTGCGTGTCTGTCTGATGCAGCTTCACCTGCCGACATCCAAAGAGGATGAAACACACATGAAAACAAACAAAGTGTAAGTAGAGTGGTGAGTGTTGTTGACTGCAGTGGAGTGGAGGCAGAAAGGAGTCAAGGCATAAATATAGAAAGAGGAAGAGTAGGAGGAAGGCCTCACCCCAATGATACATCCTTGCTTTTGAGAGCTGGGAGGAAACCAGAGTTCCCAGAAGACACCCCCACGGATACCACCGAACATGCCAAACTCCACACAGACAGTTAACGAGACCTGGTTGCCTGTAGCTTAGCAACACCAGCATGAGCTTGATCCTACTGCATCGTAATGCGATCTCAGTCTGGCAGTTTACATCATTTACAAGACTGAGCAAAAGTCTTAGGCCACCCTTAGATTTGCAGTTTTAGTAGTAGTATAATGACTATTTTAAGAACAAAATAAAATCTGAAAAAACCCTGCTTCTATAGGCCACAGTGGGAAGTATTCAGCATGACTTGATCAGCCTGAAGCTTGACCAGTAATGGTTTTTGGATACTTTTGGACAGTACTGTATATTTCTTTTTGCTCTTATGTGTCACTAGATGAATTTTTGGTATATATTTTGGTTTTGTCGATTAAGTGCGCTAGGCATTTTTATGTTATGACTATTTCACACTTACGGAAAGTTTATAGTTGTGAAGCCAGTCATTTTTGCTCATTTTGCATATTGTTTTGAGAAGCAGGTTTACATTACATTTATTTTGCAGCATAGATTCCATTTCCATAAATATGCAAGCAATCAAGAAAACCTAGAAATGGTTTCAATCTACAATGGAAGAGGTACGGCTTAATAAAACAACACAAAGCTGAACGTGTGCCCAGTAACAACGTTACATTTGGATTTGGTTAGAAGTTGCCTTTTGTAACTGTACAAATTCAGTGGTGACTGAATTGACAAAACTGCTGCTACAGCTGTGTAATCGATTTTGCGCTGGGCAGTTTGGTAACTGCCAATGTGGTCTGTGCATGTGAGGGCGTTCAGAAAGCAAGGCTAAGACAAAGGGAATATCCAAGTAAAAGCCCTGAGAGGGTCCATATAAATGTCACCACAATGTTTTCAAAAGGAGTCGGCAGAACAATAAAGCTTGCAGCAAAACACTCCTGTTCCATCCATCTTTTACACTATCAACATGCACCTTTCAAATGCAGCGGCCCCTGCTGGGATCTCCGTCCCCTGTGTCAATGCCCTTATATTAAAGGGAAATTAGGTGACATTGAGTTTCAAATGAGTCAGTGACAGCCTCTCCGTCACTGTCGACAGGCCAGTGACAGCATGTCCCTCCTCCAGTGTCCATCACCCAAAGATCCACCAGGCACTGATGTCGGTGTATGGGCTAGCTGTATGAAAAATTAGCGATGGAATAATTGGACAAATCAATATATGGTGATTTGAGTCCACTTTGGCACTCTGTTTATAGTTCATTACAAGTATGATTACGTTAAGTAGCATAATTGTTAGGGACACCTTGTTGCTTCTACTCTGTGCCCATTTGATCCGTTTCCCATATAGATGTAGTTATACAATTAGTCTTTAGTCCAGGTTGGTATAAGTGCTGACCTGGGGACAAATTTCAATTGACCTGCAGGATCACTCTTAAGAATAAATTATTAGTGTCCCTCCAATACATAAGACAATGCGAAGTCTGCTAGTAGTTAAATATGAATTATTCTGGGCAGCTGTGTTTTTCATATTGTAAAATATATTGAAAAAACCTGACCCTCAGGTATTTTGATATGGTCCAATCTGGACCCCTCTGAAAAGAGTTTGGACACCCTTGCAGTAGACCATCTGTTTCTTTATATACTCGGCGAGTCCTCGTTCCTCTGTTCACTAATAATGAGGAAGCCCAATGGATCAGCTCAGATCAGGTCCTATTTGGGTAGCTGCACAGTTTGTGTTCATCCTCTAATCCTCCTTTGGTAGGTGGGCTGTTTTCAGTCCGGTACTGGCACTGAGGTGTATACTCCAGCAACACTGCTATGTCACAATAACACACCACCACGAGTGTCACTGCAGTGCTGAATGCTGGTCCTGTCCGGCTCCTGACCGTTAGAGAACAGAGTAAAGTCGCTGTGAGTGGATACAATTGATCAAATATACTTTATGTATTAGGGAAGAACGTTTCTGTGATATAACTTCCTATAAGTCTTTTGTACTTCTTGTGATTCTGTTTTATAACAACGGTGTACCCTCAGAGCCCTATTGTGGGGGAGCACAAAACAATGTGATTACAATATGTTAAACGCTTCCAGTTACCTTGCCACACATAGTGCACAACTTCACCCCAAGTTCAAATGGAGACACTAAATAGGGCCATTAGAAAATGTGCTGCTACTGACTGCCATGCCGTTCTTAGTCACTTTTCATCCCTTAGCACAAACCTCCCTTGAGCATTCAGTGTGACAGCCATTGATGGCTTATACAGTTACAGGCCACCACAATCATTTTACTGTTAGAAGGTGCAGAGTGCTCCACTGTCCTCCCAAAAGGTATTTGAGACCTGCAGGTAAGAATCTGTCCTCCCAAAAGGTATTTGAGACCTGCAGGTAAGAATCAAAGGCTCAAACAGGTATAAGAAAGCCAGATCTGGTTTCAAGAAGTGTGGGAGAGAGAGAGAGAGAGACAGAGAGAGAGAGAGAGAGAGAGAGAGAGAGAGAGAGAGAGAGAGAGAGAGAGAGAG
>JAUZST010006172.1:0-15049 GCA_034779995.1 Parotocinclus haroldoi
TGTGTGTGTGTGTGTGTGTGTGTGTGTGTGTGTGTGTGTGTGTGTGTGTGTGTGTGTGTGTGTGTGTGTGTGCCCTGCAATGGACTGGGATCCTGTCCAGTTGACCAGTTGGCGCCTAGCGTCCTGTGCTGCCTGATTAGCCGAATATAATGAAACATTATATGGAACATTTCTCTAAAACAAAGCTAAATTATAATTCATTACTTTTAGGATCAGCCATAATAATAAAACCATCAGCCTAATATTCTGTATATTCATATGTACTTGGCCGGGACCGCACAAGGTATCTGAAAGAGTCCTGTGGTGTTTGACCCACAGAGGCTCTATCGGGTTGAGATCTGGAAGTCAACACTTCAAACTCATTGTTCCTCAAACCATTCCAGAACAATGCATACAGTGTTTTAGGGTTCATTATCCCACTGAAGGATGTCACTGCCTATAGGGAATACCATTGCCTTGAGGAGGTAAACTTACAGCAGTGTTTAGGTATGTGTTAAGTGTCAGAGAAGCAGCCCCTTTTTAAGGACAATATGTTTTCCGACAGAACAATGCCCAGAACATCACAATGTCAACGTTATTAATATTGCCTGTGAGTGGTTTTAATGTTAGGACTGATCTGTGTGTATAAATTAAGGACTGGTCTGGTACGCAAGCACAAATGTGAAGGCCTTTTGAATGTAGCAAACTATGAATAAATGAATGAATGAATGAATGTATTGCAGGCAGCATGGGGGCTCGGTGGGGTGGCACCGCTGCCTCACAACAAGAAGGTCCTGGTGGAGCGTCCTGGGTCCTTTCTGTGTGGAGTTTGCATGTCCTCCCCGTGTCTGAAAAGGTTTACACCAGGTAATCCAGTTTCTTTCCACATTCCAAAGACATGCATGTTAGGTTAATTGGTGTCTCTAAAGTGTCCCTTAGTTTGTGTTTATGTGTGTGCGCCCTACAATGGATTGATCCCCTGTCTAGGGTTGTTATTACGACCAAGGTTTGCCAGCTGGTCTGCTACCCCGTGTGGATTAAACGGAAGATGAATGATTCTGTTTTTATGTATGGTAGGTTTGGGTTTGTAAGACGGCACATTTTATTACTGTTCTCTAGTGGTAGTTTGTCTCCATCTTGTGGATGAAATGTTTGGTTTCCCTTCTCACTTAAAACAGTTCGTGGTCAATGGGGACAGCGACTTGCCGGCAACACAGGGCGCAGGGACCAACCTAGCACGAGGAGTGTTTAGATATTTGAAACTAAATCAAAATGATGTACAAGAGCCCCTGAAAAAAGGGATTTTCCTGACCTAAAGATCTTGCCTAATCAATTAGTTTTACATAATATTTACTTGGAGTCCGAACTGGAAATAATAGTAAAGTATAAACAGGGCAGGATTCCCTAATTTTGCTGATACCCTTGAGACCATGTCAGGTTGTTAGGTTGTCTGCCCATGTGGACTTGGCATTAAATATTTGTTTCTTGCTGCCACTTTTGTCCACTCCAGTTATTTCCTGAGGCCACTGGGTGTATATGGGAGCTTGCTGAACTTCATTTTCATGGTTTTCAAGCGCTACTTGAAAAATGAATCCAGCCGTTGAAAGTCCTATTGGAAGGGAGTTCTTTTTTCCCCTGACACTAGAGGACGCTATTGTACTCTCTACCGGAATGTCATTTTCCTTTAAGTTTGCTCCGTGACAAACAGCTTCGCAACTTCAGGAAAAACGTCATTAAGTTTTCTGAACAAGCATTTCTTTGGCGGTTTGCTTGCATAACAAGCAATATGGATTTCGGAAAGTATGACCTCTTCTCGTTTCTTCGTGGAAAAGTCTGATAACCTTTAGGCTACACGGCGAATTTGGATTTTTGTTTTGAACTTCCTCTGTAGTCCGACGTTGGAGACGATTTCAGTGGAAACCTTGAGAAGTAAGACACTTCACAAACGACCGGAGTATAATATATTATTAAGTACATTAGTGTAAATGAAATAAAATGTCGTAATAAACGTTAGAATGTAAGTTTATAGTTTTGTAGGTTAGTAATGTGCTGATGCTGAGCTACAGGCTTGTTTACAGTAGAAAACACAAGTTTTTCGTTAGCTAATGGTTAGCTACAGAAGTAGATTTCAGAACTAAAATAAAAGACTAATACGACATACGAAAGCTAGAAACAAGCTTAGTTTAGTTTTTATTTCTGTACACTATAGCATATTTCTTATATGCTGTGATACAAAGTCACGTTTCCCCAGGTAAAGTACTCACTTTTGCTTGTAGTCTGGTCAGAACACATTCAAGTTGCTTCATTAAAGATACTTACTAAACTTGCTAAACGTCTCACGAAAACCTCACATATTTTATTCATTTTAAAACGACGCCTAATTTTTGTGAGCAGTGGACAGAAATCTGAATTCAAACGGCGAAACACAAAAATAACTCCACAACTTTGCCTAGAACAAAATGTCCAAGAACTAAAACTGAAAGTGCAACATGTGAAATAAAAATATAAAAAATATCTCCAGAATAACCAAAACCATACAACATTGTGAAAGTTTTAATTTATAAGTAAACTAATTTGAATTAGGTTATATATCGTAGTATAAGCAAAAAAAAAAAAGTTAATTCTTGCATGACTATATTTATACTGCATGTGAAATGTGGCGTTGTCTATTAAAAGAGCCTAGTTTTAAGTACTTGAATGCACTTGAATGCACTTTATGAATTCCAGATAAACATTTTTCCTTTCTATTTGGAAAGCGTGTATGGGGTAGGCAATATTTTTAATAAACGCTATTTATTACAAGAGATTTATGCTTTTTGTTTGATTATTCCAGCATTATCAGTACGTGACCTCATACATTCATGCTTTGTTGATATTTAAATGAATTTAAATCAAATATTTACTTTTTATTGAAAGTCTTCCCCCTTAGAAATAGGTGAAGCATTCACACTTAAGGTGTTATGTAATGGGTTCATCCCATTGACTGTGAAACACAATGGACCCAGCTCACCTGTCAGAACACATTTCAATCAGAGCCACGGTCAGCATGTTACTTCATGTCTGTTGTAAGCATTTTTTTTAACAAAGTGGGCCAAAGGCAAAATTTGGCTTTGTTTTGATACACTGTCTTGAACCGGTTTAAAGGTAGTTCTTCTTAGCGGTTGTAAACGTCTAACTGGGATGTTTCGTAATCCAAAGAGCAGAGAGTACTCCATTCCTGTTTTCACTTTCGGGTGTACAATGTCACCCTCTGGTGACACTCACTTGTCCTGAACCAGAGTTGTGTTCTGCCTATTCATCTATTAAAGAGGCTATGATAGAACTTGTTACTTAGTCAGCCATCAGCTCTGATATACTTTTTGCCCAAATAATGTTATTGTTGTTTACTTGTTTGTTTTTTGAATGACATTTTCTTGAGACAGTTTAGGCTGTGGGTGTGAGACACTCCACTGATGCATTGTACTCCCTGTTAAAACAAACATTAAAAATGTTGGCCATTCATTCATTGCTGTGCTTTAAATTTATGCTCCATTTGACAGTTTAGAATAGGAAACAAACTTTTGAGCTCAGAGTTTGCCCTGTCTACAAATATCCCATCTTTTGTCACTCTATTACTACAAGCTTTCTAAGTTTTCTGTTTGAATTTGATAGAATCGAGTAAGCAGGATATCCTTGCATATTTAGAAATGGGCATGGTCAGCCTTCTGCAAATAGCAACAGGATTTTTAAAGGTGTGTTACTTGTGGCAACACAAACCACGCATTTAGCTCTCAAGGGCTGAGAATTAGCTAGTTTTTTTCTGGCACGGTTTTCACAGGAGCATCGCCTTTGACAGTTCTCAGAAACAATGGTCTATAGTTGGTTTTTTACAATGTTAATGAATGGCGTATTCATGTGAAAGCTAGATTGTGTAATGCCTTTAATTCAACTGTGCCTTACTGCGCGAACAACAGTCGTTAAAATAAGAGGAGAAAACAGTTAATCTTTATCTAAACATGTTATGTATTGCAAAACGGAGTTGCCTGTATTTTTGGTAAAACTGGACATCACTCTCCCACGCATGCTGTTAAATGCGTAAATAGGGTTTTGAAAGGTTTTGAAATAATGGGTGTTAGATGATTCAAACATCTGATATTTTCTCATAGGTGCACATGTTTTATGTGTCTTTTAACTCATTCCAAGTAAGTAACAGGCATTAATTCCTTTTGGGGAGACAGAAGTATTTCTGGAATGTTAACAAGTGCTTTTCTTTTTCTTTTGTAATGTATAAGAGTTGTATAGCTGTATTGAGTTGTGTGTATACAGTTATATATAAAGGCTGGTTGGATGGAATTACTCTATATTGTTTTGTTTTCTTTTTTTCAGCTGGGTCAGGGCTGTAATTGAAACCATGAATGTTAAGTTGCTTCGCCAGGCACCTAGCATTTACTCTGGGTTGCTTTTCAATCCTCAATGTAAAAAGGTAGCTTGGATCTTGTGTTGTTTTTTTTTTATGCTCACCTGCTTTGTATGTGGATCTTTTCCCCATATACTTTACATCACATCTACCTCTTTGAACATGACCAAAGCATCTCAATCTTGGCTTTCTCTTTTGTCTCCAAACCATCCTCTGTTCCTCTGATACACTCATTATTAATTCTGTCCATCCTCGTTCTTGAAAGTTGCAGCTTTTTCCAACCCTACCCCCTTCAGATCGTCCGACTGTCACTAAGGCAGCATAGCTGGTCTCAATACCACCTTGTAAACCTTTTCTTTAAACCACATAGACACGCTTTTAGCACAAATCCCTCCTGCTACCCTTCACTCGTCACCCTGCCTGCATGCCCTTCTTCACCTCTCTGCAACAGTGAACATATTTAAACTCATCCACCTTTACCACCTCTGTGCCCTACACCCACACCATTCCACTGCCCTCCCTCGCATACTTGCATGTATGCTCTCTATTGCTTTATCTTTTGTTAAACAATCTGTTAAGAACTCGGCTGTCATCTCTCCATGTCATCTGGGCCATCGCCTTTCCGCTCCTCATTCTCTTCATAGCTGTTCTTGCTAATTTAACTTCCTGATTCTGTCTGAATATTTAGTTTAGCGTATTGTGGTCTGTCCAGTAATGTTGCTTGAGATCCATGATTTTTATTAGAATTGTATAATTTGTATAATCTCTCGATCTGTGCTGCCATGCCGGGCCATTGGTCTTTACATTCTTTTGCTTCCTTTTCAGGATATATTTAAAATCTGTTGTAAACACAGCTGTTGCCTGTTGTATTGTCACTTTTATCAAAGGCTTACTTTTGTAAATGGGAACAACAGGAGTAAAAGAATGATTAGGTGGCACTTGTGGTCAGTAGGAGAGTGGCACGGTGGAAGTGGGGGAAAGAAACGGAGCAGAAGAAAAGAAGGGAGGAGCAAATGTGGCTGCCCAAGCTGCTCACTGCTTCACACTGTGCATGTTGGACTTAATTAGTGACCCTGATGGGGTCTCACTGCTGTCAAGCCAAGCTTTCCTTTTCAAGCTACTCTGTGGAGTCGGACTAAAAGTGCCTTAATGAACCACAGTCTGCCAGCAGCATTGGCAAATGATGGTGACACCTCGCTCACTTACTGATTAGGGTTTTCTGTCTTTTCTGCATAGCCCAAGAATGAAGATATCGAATTCTGTTCTATAATAGTGCTCCGGAGCTGAGCACCGAACAACCGCTGTTACACAAAGCTGCCTTCTCTTAGCCAGTTCAACAAGACCGATCAGGATGGACGAGCACACCAACTGCCCTAATGTCAGCATTCCTTGTTACAACGAACAGAGAGACAAGAAGAAACGCTATACTGTGAGTATACCTCAGTGGTTGCTGCCGAAAGAGTTTGTGTTTTTCAGAAAGTCACATACCAGAACTGGTTTCGCACTTTCAGTATTTTTACATTAAACATACCTTAACCACGGTGCCTCTGTTGCCTTAGGTTTACAAAGTAATGGTCAGGGTTGGAAGACATGAGTGGTTTGTGTTCAGGAGATACACAGAATTTGATAAACTATATAATACAGTAAGTAAAGGCATTTCTTGATTCCTTTTGACCGTGTTGAGTAATGTTTGTGTTACATGTGCATATGTTAAAATATATATTACTATTTAGAAAATTGCTATTTCAGACTTGATTTAAGATGTATACTGATATGTTGTCGTTGTTAATGTTGGATGAATTTTGTAGTTGTACCGTAGCTGAATAAACTAATTTGGTAGCAATACAATGTTATTATAGCTAATACAGAATATGTTTATCTGTCATTAATAGGTGAAGGGTAAGGCAGTAGAGTATATTAAAATGCCTATGAAAACTGGCATATGTTAGTTTCATAGTGTTTTCACCTAAAGCAACTGTTTATCTTTAGTTTTTTAGTTTGGAGCAAAACTAAATCCAAGTTGTGTGTGTTTATATATATATATATATATATATATATATTCAGTATGTGTCAGAAACGCTTTCCATTAAGTTCCAATATGGAGTGTTCAATATTAACCCTCTATATTAAAAGATGAATAACAGTGAAACCGTTTCCTAGGTTTCCCAGAGAGGTTGGGTTGTGCTATTACATTTTGTTCCTCTTAAGGCTTGTTCCTACAGTTTTTTTTTTTTTGCTTGGACATGCTCATAAAGATTGTTTGGTTCTGTAAAGCATTTTTGATGCATTGATTTGTTGTCAAATGAAAATTATATATTGTTTTAATTCTTATAATTATTAATTTATATATGTTGCAGCTAAGAAAACAGTATCCTGCTTTAAATTTAAAGATTCCCGCTAAGAGAATATTTGGGGACAACTTTGACCCAGGTATTTGACTTGCAAATGCTTTTTTTACATGGCTTGTTTCTGTAAGTGATTTGCTTAAACAAATATAATGTGCTGTTGGTACAGGTGATTATGCAGGATCTAGACTTCGTCTTCGGTCATCAGTTTGTGCTATAACCTTTTTTTTAATTTTTAATTTTCACTATAATTGCTATTTAAAGCTATTTAAATTCCAGAACCCAGAATTTGCTCTTTTTACACTTTTACACAATTTGTTAAATAAAATTGTTAAAAAGTTGTTTTAAGCTCATGCATAACCAGTTACAAGATCATGGGGATACAATTGGTCAAGTAATTGAATACATGTGCTTACAATTTGCCATGTGATAAGGCACAAGTTCCGTGCATACTATAACCATAGCTCTGCTACTGTATTCTTACACCGTCATTAAATATTATATTGTTAATGGTTTCTTCTGCGTGATACATTCTTTTTCTTTTGATTCTTACATGTTTTACAGGTTTTATGATTAATGTGACAATGCATGCTTTTCAAATTACTAATACATTTCCTATGATCTATTTTAGAATTTATAAAGCAGAGAAGAACGGGGTTACATGAGTTCATTCAAAAAATCGTGTCTCATCCACAGCTCAGCAACCAGTGAGTTCCATCAGCTTATTATGCAAACATTATTATTCATGAACAGTCCTGGTGTAAAGTCCACCAGACTTCTGCAAATTTCAGATCTTTACCAAATTTCATCTGCTGGAACAAACACTGCTTTTAATAAACGTTGACTTGACCATCATCAGTTTATAGAACTGGCTCCAGCGCTGTTTAATTTGAATGTGATCTGATGCTAAGTCATATTTTTCCTAACAGTAGTGTCTTTGTGCTGTGTCAGTAAGACCTCTCACATGTCACTGCTTTTCTCTTCAAATGCACAGCCCGGATGTCAGAGACTTTCTTCAAATGGACAAATCTCTAAACTTCTCAGATGCCTCAGAGGATGAAGATGAGAAGGTTTTTATTATATAATCTTTTAGACTCATAGAAGGTCGGTAGGTTTGTCTTTGTTTCTGACAACTTGCTGTTTGTTTTTGGAGTCGAAAGAGTTTGTACATTCATGGATCAATAGAGAAAACGTTGAAATATTTTGATCAGTTAGAAATGGCATCATTTGTTGTTTTTGTTGTCTTTCAAGAACAACTCTACCTCCAGAAATATTAACCTGGGACCATCTGCAAACCCCCAGTAAGTGCAGACTTCTGTTGCGTTTTCTGCTCTGATACTGTGTATGATAAATAGAAGGTTTTCCAGTGTTCATGGAATCTGTTTTTCACCAGGGCAAAACCTACTGACTTTGACTTTCTTAAAGTCATTGGTAAGGGGAGCTTTGGAAAGGTATGTTTGTAACTGGTGCATTGCCATGACAGTTGTCACAGTGTGCTTACATAGAATATTGATTGACTGCTGCTGTGTCACTTGAGTACCCACTTCTTTTCTTTGTCATTTGATTAAAAAAATTAGTAATAGCAGAGACCTCTCTATAATTGTCCCTATTCTTGATCGTGAGAAAATATGGACCAAGGATATTACTGCTGCAAACATTTCAACAGGCCACCTGTTAATTGTTGGTAGAATTGCCCAATCCTAGGATTAAAGGAAAATTTCACGTGTGGTGGAGGGAAACCTTTCTTTTCGGGTTTTGAGACCTGCAGTCATTCAGATTGGCTTTGCTGCTGACAGTGAAACATAACCTAATGCATTGGTTCCCAAACATTTTCTGCAGAGCACATCTTTTGTGGATAAGAACATTTTTAAGCACCCTTACTCTAACTAACACGTAGTAACTGGAATTTGGAGAACATTGGAATCCCTTAAGAAGATTCTGGACTAGTTTATCTATAAGTAGAACATTTCTGCACATGACTTGTATACGGCCTACCTGTGCTGGAATGGCAACACGGCAACTACATCAACAACATTCAGAATGCAGTGGAATCCATTTTGCGTCAAGACATTTTTATAAGAAAATGCCCTCACTTTACCTGACCTAAAACACATAAATCAAAACCAGAATCTGAATGATCTGTATCACAGAATGATCCATCATTTGTCATTGCTGTTCTGCAAACCCGTTAAGACGCCAACTATTGATTATCTAGGTAACTAGTGTTGCTGCTAGAGCAAGTTCTACCAACTGATAAATACCCAGGTTTAAAATAAGCAGACATGGAATGACTAAGCAGTGACATAAGAACAATAAAGATAATAAAGGACTGAAAAGACAAATCTTCAGTGAAATATTAGTTTAGACAAAAATGTGTTTGTCTTTCATTAAACTACTTTAGGCTCAAGACCACATATTTTGTAGAATCAGAGTTTTCAGAAATGTTCACATGCATTTTCTTGGAACATGACACCTTTTTCCCAAAACATCGTTACATAACTGCACACAGCTCCTGTGGCTCAGCTGCTGGAAACAGCAATTTCTGAGGACCTGCTTTGACACACTGGGCTTGTGATGGTGGTGACTGGTACTCTGTCCAGGCTTTACCTCTGTATACACCCAGTAAATTCTGAGTTTTGTTTAAGCTGGGTCAACATGGGTGCTTTGCTTTATACTTTGTATAACTGCACTTGCAGGTTTCAGTGTCATTACTAAGTATCAGTTCTGTAGGTACTGAAACCCGCTTCCCAGCAGCCTGGGCTTGTGGCTGACACCTAATACATAATGGGATTTCCTACAAAGAATTGAGAGCCTCACAGTTCTGGAGTTGTGTTTCTCTTCAGGTTGTAACTGTTCTTAACCGTCTGTCAATTTTCTAACACCAAAAGGTTCTTCTTGCAAAGAGGAAACGAGACGGGAAGTGTTATGCAATCAAAGTCCTGCAGAAAAAAGTCATTTTAAAAAGGAGAGAGGTAAATGTGTAGAGCTGCAATCCCAATCGTACTGTTTCGCTTAAATAGACAAATGTTTCAATTCTATCGTTTTTAATATCACTTTTTTCAAATCCCCATGTGTTCATTGCCAATTTCTATGTTATTTTATACTGATGTTAGCAAAAACACATCATGGCTGAGCGCAACGTATTGCTGAAGAACGTGAAGCACCCGTTTCTTGTTGGACTGCATTATTCCTTCCAAACAGCAGATAAATTATACTTTGTCCTGGACTTTGTCAATGGAGGAGAAGTGAGTACTTTATGCTTTGTGGGTACAGCATGTGTGGATTTACCTCTGGTAGAGAGAAACTACAAACTGTATGTAAGGGAAGTGTGGCCAAGGGAGTTTTCTCAGGAACTGCTAACTATTAACTAATGTCTGAGTAGACAACAAAGTCACATTGTGAGTCACAGATGCAGGATGATCTTGCTTTTATAGTGGAGGTTTGGGGTGTGTCACTTTTGTGTATGTCTTCATAAGTTATGACTGGCAGATTATTTGTCTTCAAAAGGGCAAATGCACCACAACGCACATTTCATATGTTTAAATTGAAATAACAACTTTCATTCATTCATTATTTTCCGTTTAATCCACACGGGGTAGCGGGCCAGCTGGTGCCCGCCCAGTGCCCACCCGGCAACTCGGGGCAGGAACAACCCTAGACGAGGGCGCCAATCCATCATAGGGAGTACACACACACACACACACACACACACAGTCACACCATTTTAGAGATACCATGTCTTTGGATTGTGGGAGGAAACTGGAGTACCCGGAGTAAACCCTTGTAGAGAGAGGGAGGACATGCAGACTCCACACAAAAAGGACCCAGGCGGCTCAAAACTGGGATTGAACCCACCATGCTGCCGAAATAACAAGATACTTTATATAATATTTATTTTATATTTTACCAAATTGTTATGGCTACTACTAGATCAGAGTGTCTCAGAAAGCAAGGATTGTGAGATCAGCAGTGACGAGTACCTACGGACAAATTTCAGCATCTGATCTGAACTGACAGAAGAGCTACTGTGACCCAAGTTACAGATTTTTTTAATGCTGGTGTGTTGCTCCGTCACCTTTTAGTTTTTTGTTAGTATTTTACGTTTACGACTCAGGCGGCCGATGCTCTAGTCTTACTGCTCGTTTTTGGTGAGTATTCATCCGCTGAGTAAATACTCTATTGTAGTGTTTTTAACTGTTGAATAATCAAGCAACACACTGATCGAACGTTCTTTTTGCTTAAATTTACTCTAAATCCGAATATTATATGATTTATAACATTGCTTTGTTGTTAGAATTAATATTTTTAATACATTTTAAAATACATTTTGTGATTTTTTTTTTTTTTTTTTTTTTACGTAAAAAGGGCAAAAACTTGCAAAACAGCGAAAATCCACGCTGCACATTTTTTCCATGAATATATTTTGAAAACCCGTGATGCACCGAGTCCGCGAAAGGTGAACCACGAAGTCGGAACACTGTACATTTGTTTTACGTCAGTTTTGCGTATCATCGCAAAAGTTTTGTGTAAGATCGCAAAACTCTTCTACAATAAGGAATGTGGATGCGTCTGTTAATATTATTGACCCAGAGCTACTAGTCACCATTAACTACAGCCAACAAAACACTGCTAACATCTCACATGCTATTCACTTATGAAAGTGCCTAAAATAGCCTGGACATCCTCATCATTTTTCTTTCCTATTATGTGTATGTGTGTGTAATACTGGGGATGTAATGGCAACAGGATAACAGGGTGAAGAACACAAGCCAGTAATGGGAGTATGATCTGGGCAGGGGTCTGCTGGGGTGGGAAACCCTGTGTCGGGGCACACGCGTGGTTGACAGATTGACACTTGCGACCTGAACACTGTTTTGAATCGTCATATTGTATTCTCTTATGTTTGTATAGTTTAGAGTCATAGAGGTGCTTATTCGGTTTTGTGGCTGTACTATTTAGCAAAATGTACATCTGTGCCTGTCTGTAGGTTTTGAGCAGAGACCATTGTTCCTCTGTTGTTTGCACTTGTAACGTCTGCAATAATTATTAGAGTCTGCGTTGGTTGCACCGTGTTTCTTTAAAATCTCACATATCAGGCTTACTTTCAGTCTTCTTTTATGTTAGATACTTGCTGTTAATTGAAAATCAACTTGATATAACCACCTGTGCAGCTGTGTTTGGAACATGCGGTGGAGTTGTTATTTCAGCCACCCTCTGTAATGGCAAAATAAATAGTTCAGCTTTGAGGATAAACACACGAGTTTGACCACACTGACCTATTCAGCAATGAGTAAGAACTGAGTAGTGTGGGAGTTTGAACTCAAAACCATGACAGGGCTTGGGCTTGGACTGGATATGTCATTTTTGGGTCATGTTTATAGACCTAAAATGAATATTCCACTTCTGTTATTATAGCTTTTCTTCCACCTTCAAAAAGAACGAACTTTTGGAGAGCCCAGGGCGAGATTCTACATTGCTGAGATGGCAAGTGCACTGGGTTATCTACACTCTCTTAACATTGTTTACAGGTTAGTGCTTTTTACTCATTCGTAAGTGGAACTGGGAAAATACACAATGAGTGTGGAAGGGGATGTACATAAAGTGATCGTTGCGTGTGTCAAACAAAAGTTTAAGCAATTGTTGTTTGTTTACTAGGGATTTGAAACCGGAAAATATCCTGCTGGACCACCAGGTAAGCTTTTTCGCTTTAGTATCATAGCTACAGCAATGAAGAAGAAAAATATTTATGCTTACAATAAGTATACTGATTGAAATGGGTATAGGGTATAATACATGCTATATGTTAGTTAGCACATCAGAGTAAATTTCCTGTACTCGAATCTCATGTTGATGTTAAAGAGTGGTCGGTTTTTCATTGAGCTCTTGTTCATTTAGAGGAGAATGGCTTGGGTTAGACAAAGGGTATTTTCGGCTATGAGAAGAAAACTCCTTGTTTGTACTTAAAGTCTTCTTAAAAACCTGTTTCCTGTCCGTTAAGGGACACGTAGTGCTGACGGATTTTGGACTGTGCAAAGAGGGCATCTCTCAAGCAGACACAACGACCACGTTTTGCGGGACACCTGAGGTAAAACTGCACTGCAGCGACAAAGCCTACCAGTTCTGTGATGGACTGGCACCCGATAAGGGGCACACTTGCACCCTTGTGTTCTTCAGGATAGGCTCAGTTAGAACTGTGTGACCCTCACAGTTAAAATATGAAGAAAAGATTATATACAGTGGAAGCCAAATGTGTGAGACCATTAGTGTAAATATTACAACTGCTCACAAAAAATAGGGAATATTTCAAAATGAATATTCCTGCTATTCGAGGTGGCAATTGTGTTCAGGGTCATTTTAAGTAACACAATTAGCTATTTATGAGGAACTGTGTGGATTAAGCTGTGAAAGTATTTAGAATAGACACACATAATACATTAATGTATTGTGTAATAATTTAATGAGAAGTGTATCCTAGCCACCCATCCCCTGAACCGCTTGTCTCTGCTTGTGACATCAATAATGGCAAAATCTAGAAGAAAGTCTATGCTAACACCCTGCTTTTCCTGTTCGGGGCCAAACCCAGGTCCTCAGGAACTGTTATTTCTGACCCACAGGAGCTGCATCTCAAAATACATTTTGTTGTCTTGTAGACAATAATTTCTTATAATAAATAACTACATCATTCAATAACTAACTTACTTTAGCACATTTTAAAGATGGTTTCTAATGTCTTAAATTATGTTCCTGACAGTATCTGGCACCAGAGGTTATAAGGAAACAGCCTTATGACAACACAGTGGATTGGTGGTGCCTAGGATCCGTCTTATATGAAATGCTCTATGGCCTGGTAAGAGATGTTACTTGCTTGCTAGCTGTTTGAAGGCTGCTCTTAACCATTTAACCATATCCCGTTACACTACTACCATCTCTGTCCTCTATAGCCTCCGTTCTACAGCCGTGACACACATGAGATGTACGATAACATCCTGCATAAGGAGCTGCCAATGCGGCCTGGCACATCAACGGCTGCCTGGTCTATCTTACAGGCCCTGCTGGAGAAAGACAATACCAGGAGGCTGGGGTACAAGGACGACTTTGTGAGTATCTGTTGTGTGACTGCTGGTTAACTGGGATGTAGTTTTCAGCTAGAAGCTGACCAGCCTAGAATCTCAATAAGCGGTCAGTCAGATCCTTTTGATGGTCAGTTCTTTTTTTTTTTTTTTTTTTAAACACACTGGTTCACTTGTGAATCAGATTGCACTGCTGGGACTTAGGATTGTTGTGAGGTAAACAGAAGTTTGCGCAAAAATATGTAGGAACTGGAATGCCATAAATAAGCCTATATTAGACTGACGCAACACGCCATACTTGAGGAAGCGATCCAAGACACTAGCGGCAGGAAGGGAAGTGCCAATAGTAGTTATCGCCCCCTGGTGGCTGAACCTGTTATGTGTATTTAACAGTGTACATCACGTTATTATACTGTACATTTTAAATATTCATCAAGCATAGTTTGGTGGCCCACAGCTCCAACATTTTGTATGTTCTCTCCATGTCTGCATCGGTTTACACCGGGTACTTGCTTTCCTCCCACGTTCCAAAGACATGCTTTAATTAATAACTTTCAATCGCCTGTGTGCGACTAGGATCATATACAACCCTGAATAGCCACTAATGCGACATTAAATACACAGACAAACAAATAAATAAAGAGATACATGGGGCAGGTGAGATGTTCTGTTTTTTTTATTTTAGGATTTCCCCCCACCCCATGTTTAAATGCCTCTTGCGCTGGTTATTGTCCCAGGGCTGTGTAGGCCATTCTCAGAATACACAGAATGTAGGAGAGCATGGCATGGGAAGGGATCGCTGACGAGGTAATTTTTCAGGAAGACCTGAAAAACATGAAATTTGTATTTCAGGTGAATGCTACAGCTACTTTTTTCACTATACGACCAGATACGTGAGCAAGAAAAAAATGTTTTGGCGTTAGGTTGTACTGATATTTATGATTTTGTGTTTCAGAATGAAGTCCAAAGACATGCATTCTTCACTAGTATTAACTGGGATGACCTTGTGCAGAAAAAGATTCCACCTCCATTTAAACCTTTTGTGGTAAAAGTCCTCTTGTATTTAGATATCTATGTATTACAGTGTTCCCTCGTTTATAGCGGGGGTTACGTTCCAGGACCACCCGCGGATAAACGAAAATCCGCGAAGTAGGGACGCTATATTTATTAAATTATTTCTACACTATTTTAGCCGTAGAACTTGCAGAACGTTTGGGTTTCATCGCAGGGCTTGAATGAATTCAGTCTATAATGAAACT
>JAUZST010006173.1:0-15048 GCA_034779995.1 Parotocinclus haroldoi
AGCAAATTGAGACACGTGATATATAATGGTTTTTACCTTTTAGAGTGAAATAACACAGATTTGATCATGTATAAGAGTCACTTCAAGTAGAGTGACTAAGTACACCTACACAACAGACAATCAGTCACACATGAAAGTGTCAGAAACAATTACACATTTGTATCTTCACAGCCTGTTAATTTGGGGCTGAACTTGAGAGTTTATACTAACATTTAAAAATCACAAAGGCAGTCCAAAGAGAGGGCTCTTTTTCCCACTCTCCCTTTCTCTCTTACACACACACACACACACACACAAGCACTGTCTGTGTTCTCCATTTAATTCCAGTTCAGCTAGCCCATAGTGGGGCAATGAACCAAACACTGCTGCACTGATGACCTCACTGCTGCACTCTGATTGGACAAACTCGCTGAGCTTGCAGAACGTCATTCCCTATGTCCCAGGCCAAAAAAGGTCCCGTGTTTCCCTCTCCCTCCAAGAAGATTCACTTGTGTATTATGTGTACATAATGAGATTAAAGTCCCTTTCCTCTCATCAGAAATGATCAAACACACACCTCTTGAACTGTGCATAGTCGTGTGTGATGAAATCACTTTGCACCCCGTGTCTTCCTTTGTGATCTCATTCTCTCACCTATGGAGCCGCACACGCTCTGTCGAGGCAGCGAGATAATACAGGAAAGCTACATGCAAATCCTGTATTTGTATACGGCACTTGAGAGATGCCATTTCCAGACTTGCTCTGTTTGATTGCATACATCATTGTGTGTCTGTAGTGAAACTAGCTGGATGATACAAACAAAGCAGATATAAAAAGCAGTACAGACAAGAAAAGCCCATGTTTATATTGGCTTCATGTTTTTAACTCTCAAATTCACTGTGTAATACATTTTAAGTAAATATGTGGCTTAACAATTAAAGGGTTTGATCAGTTTTCAATAATTAACCTGGTATCTGTGATCTCTTGCACACGTTAACTGTTCAGTCTGAGCGCCTGTATAATATTTAATGTCATTTCAATAATTGTTGCTGTTCGTTTTGGTATTTCTGAAGATTAACTTCTTGGCTGGTTAGAGAAACTTTTAAGAACCTCATTTGGGAGATAATCAAAATATGTACTTGGTATGCCATGAAGGGTTGTGACGCAACAGTCACATCAGATACAATATGTCACTTGTTTGAAAAAGGTTGAATGTCAACTCCTAACTACGTATTCTGTTTCCTCTCTAAGCTGTTCTTCCGGTATCAGCTCTACCCTGCCCAAGTCAGTTGGCTTAAGGACGCCACGCCACCAAAAATGTTTTCTTCTAGTTGACATGCAAACCTTGCACACCTATACAGGGTTAATTATTGCCCTGATACATACTTATATTCTCTGTTTATGGTATTCCGTTACTTCATTGTATTTGATCTATAGTTGAGTTCACTTTAATTTACATGTAACATCCAGATTAAGGAAGGAGATTGGGTATCTTTTAGAGTCATGAACCCCTGCAAGGCTCCTTACTGATCAAATTAAGAGAGATAGTGTGCTATTGTCACACTAAGCTTGCTCGTTGGGACTGTGGACCTTAATGTATGTAAAGCTGCTTTGTGACAAAGTTCTATTGTTAAAAACAAGGAAATCAATTTGACGTAACTGACTAATTTAGCCATGCTAAGAGTATTGTCTTCTTTAGCGCAGATTGTTTTTGCTATAATAAAAAAAATTACACCAATCACCAATAACATTATAACCACCTGCCTAATAATTGGTCTAGTTGAAGCATGAACACCAAAAGACTGAACTGTTTTTTCCCTTAATAGGGTCCATAATTTACTGGATGTTCTTATCTACACCATATCTACTAAAATTGTCCATTTACTGGATCGTCTCTTTCTGGCATCCTTTCTCACAGCTGTATATGCAGACAGTGAGACATCACTGTATATTCCTCCTTTCAAGTGAAAAAGGATGGCAGGGGGAGCAGTGAAAGTCTTTTTCCTTGAGCCATTTGGTTTTAAAAAGGAGGTGATGAATGAGTGTTACCGAAACAAAACATCCTCCTCATGTTAGACAAGAAAGTCCTACTAATCCGCATACAGGGGTCAACCCCCCTCCAGGCTCTCATATAGAATAAGAGGGGCGGATGAAAAGCATGCAGTTAAGTAAAGGTATTAATACTGGCTAGCATAAATGAGTCGAGATTGCAATGATGGATGGGCTTACTCATTGTGTGTGAGGGTGAATGTTACAGTGGTTCATCTTCCAACTAAAAGATTAAACAAAGCCAATCTGAGTCAACATTCCTATCAAGTGACTCTTTTTGTGAATAAAACGTAACTCACCAGACATATTCCTACTGGACACTCACACACATGCACACACACAGACACAAGTACAATGGAAAGTTCCCTAAGGCTGTGAAATGTAGACTACCAGTGTGAACTCTAAAGCCATGGTTGTCTATTTTGTTTTAATTGCCCCAGGTCAGTGTAGGTATGCGTTTGCAATATCTGCTTGTTCCCACAGTTCACATTAACAGCCTACAAAGGTGGCCACATTTCACCAGACACAACGAGGGGCTACAAACAGGGGAGCAAGACGCACAAACATGACTGCATGTGAAAATAATAGCAAATCAGTGCAAAAAAGACATTTAGATTTACATTTAAAATATTCAGCAGACGCCCTTATTCAGAGCGACTTACAAAAGTGCTTGCAGACATCAGGAACATAATCTATTTCTAATAATTAGGAATCTAAACAAGAATACACTTTTGAAACTGTAAGGGGTGTGTGTTTTTGTTTTGTTTTTGAAAGAAAGAGAAAGACATGGGTGGGGGTTAGTTGAGGTAAGAAATCTGCTGTTTATTGATATTTATTGAGATGATGACCTAAAAGTCACAGTTCCCTGACTTGTTTCTTTAATGTCTATTAATATTCATTAAATAATATAAATAAAATATGAACTTCCTATAAGTTGGTGGTAGCTCAAAAACAGCTTGTTTACAGAAAAGGACAGAAGATCTAAAGATTATGGGATAAACTCAATTTTAAGTCAAGATGACATGAATATGTAATTTCCAGCGAACATTCCAGTCCTTCCACTTAATCCACTTCCCGCCTAAAGCCAGAATTCAATGTGTCCAAAGCATGTAGGGTAATTCCTAAATGCAGACACACATTTGCCTTTCCACCCTGCTGGAGTCAGCACCTCTGGATCTTTGAAGTGTGATTACTAGCCATATGGTTACGGGTGAGTGACTCTGTGCTATCGGCAGCCTGCACGGATAGGCTGGCCTGGCCTAATCAATGCTATTGATCAAAGGATGTTCCATCTGTGTGTTGATCTTAAACCGCAAAGATTTCACGCTAATGATCAACACAAATTCCTCCTAAAGCAGGAGCATCGCTCACACACACACACACACACACACACACACACACACACACTCGTATACCCTTTCCAATAAACATCTCACTGTTTACATACAACCCTCCCCCTTATTGCTTAGCATACAAACACACACAAACCAGACCCCTCCCCCACTAGTGTTTCACAATTTTTTTTTCTCTCCAGCAGCATGTGGAGCAGCCGAATTTAAGACTGTGAGTCCCTCAGTGATTTGTCACACATATCACTACTGTACTGAACAATTGTATTACCGAGCTGTATGGAATTTGTGAAAATAAGTGTACTCACCTTTGAGTAGAGCCTGCCCCTCGCTGATGACATCACTGACAATGACGCTGTACTCTGGCTGGGTGAAAGATGGCTGGCACTGCACGGCACCGTCGCCCTTCACCACGACCTGCCAAAGCAACCAAACCAAGTCGCTCGGTCACTGTTAAAGGTACAGACTGTAATACTGAGTATACATCCTCTCCCTCCATTGTCCCTAGAAAGTTACAGAGAGACACAGCCTTGTCCTGATTGACTAGATGTTAGTAGCCTATATCAATCAGGCATCAATATAACAACGCATGCTTTGAATTAAAAAAAAGAATTTGTTCCAAACACAACTGCATAACATATTGTGATTTTCTGAATATCACGGACCTAACCTTTAACTACTATCAACACTGAATTATCTGCCAACTGGTGACTAATCATATAATGTGAATTCCCTGTCTGTTTAAAACAAAGTGCTGCAGGGTTAATCCATATTAGAATGAAGCCAACGTCCTTCTGCTTATGATGACCTTGAGTCCTTGATGTCCATTGCACGGTGCCAGTGGGCACAGATCAATTGATCTGGAGACTGGCAGTAAAAAAAAAACAAAAAAAACATTAATAACCTTCTCTTCTTCTTTTAAATTATTCAGTGCGTCTCATGAGTACGGTATTCCCTAAGGCCTTGCCATTTATTCCCTTCTCCTCTGTCTTATCCACACCCTCCTCCACTGTTCTTTCCTTACCCCCCTCATGGCAGTGAAGCATCTGTTGTTTTGGAGTGGGGTGTAATTAGACTGATGAGGTCATAAGGGTGAACTGTTGCCAGGCCATGCTGACTGTCCAACACATGGCCATGCTTAATGCAGACCAGGTCTGGCTGGAGGAGTGCTTGGTGCACACAACCAGTAAGACGCCTTGAAAAATGCAGTACTTCCACTCATACCTCCTATAAGTACCCAAGCTGGCATGTGGCATGATATGACACTATATATAGTGCTGAAGTACTTTCATGACTCATGCTTGCTGTTTAGGGGATGTGAACAGAATTTAAACAGAGATTCATCCAGAGAGATTTGCCGCTAAACAACTGAGGGTTACAGGTTGTTCCTGCTCCCAAGAGTTACTACTTGACAGAACCAGGATCTGAACGCATAACCTCCTGATTAGTGGACCAGAGCCTTAAATACTAAGGAGGTATGGTAATATTTGCCATGCCTTAGCACGATTGACCAATATGTAGTACGCACAGTATGCCGAATTGCGCTCTGGCCCACTTGAAGAGGTGGGCTCAGCATGGTTCAGTCGGTCTCAGGCACAACACAAGGGACACAATTTCAGCTGCCTCCGTAAAAAAAAATCTTATTAGCGCAGCACTCGTAGCCAAAAATCGCTGTGTCGTCAGTGTCAGTGTTCCCATAACGACACCAAAAGAACCACAAAGGAAGTGCATAAAGTATATAGTGCTGCGCGTCTTACAGGGCAAAAAGGCACAAGGCAAACGGGAAATTGTGTGAATACACTTTCACTGGCTCAATATATGACAATTAAATACTGGCAAAAGCCAGTGACTCCCAACAGTTCACTCAAGCCTACACAGCGCAATAAAGTGCTAAGACCATTCCATGATCTCACACCTTCTGTCCCCTGGTGTGGGTAAATGGCTACATTTGGATATTGGAGGCCAAATTGCACAATCAAAGGCAGACAGTATTTGGTTCCTGATGGCCACTGTGAACTGGCCTCTTTGTTTTGGAGTGAGATCAGAGGAGTAGAGGAGACGACTGCCTTGTTTGTTAATGAGACAGCTGATTTGCCAAACATGTTAATTACTTGTTACCTCAAAGAGAGCTTGAGTGACCTGTTACTCACTCTCTCACTCAACACCTAATAGACTGTTTGTGCTGATTTCCATAGATAAGAGCTGGTGGTCAGACACCGATAGAGTGGCTATCTTTAGGAGAAGCGTCTTTGTAAGTTCCAGCATCGAAGCAAATGGAGTGAAAAGTTGGCTAGAAGTCCCAACTTTAAACGGGGATGTCAGCAAAAGCTCTTGATGCAAATAAATATCTATACAAACTGTTCTGGATAGGGCTGAGAGCGTGCACAGTGCTGCTAACTGTGACATTCAGAAGCATGAAAAAGGAATAGATGTGTGACAGAGCGGAATGCAGAATGCACTCAGGCTGCAGCACACGATCATTTAATTGTGTCTTACTTTAATCACAGGATTCTAGTGCAATCTAGAAGTTCAGTCCTAACCTGGACCGGCGTGACGCAAGAAGAGTGGGTTCTCAAAAGCCCCCGGCAGCAATATTTTAACAGTCACAGGGACCTTGTAAAACGTATGTAACATGATGGAACGTTTTGGAGTAACATTATCGGTCTATTCATCTCTGTGTTGTGTTTGCTGTGACTAGCTGTGAAGTTACAAGTATTTTATTTAAATTACCTTTAATAGATCTTGTGTGTACATTCATTCAAAAGTTCAGAATAACTATAACCATGTTGAGAAAGGGTATTACTGGCATGGGTTAGTTTCAATTCGGATCCACTATTTAAGCATTATACATCAACGTAAATCTCTAAAGCCATAACAGACTATACAGACGGCGGTTTCTGAACACACTTTCAGCAACACGTACTTGTAACACATTTATACAGAGCTTACATTTCTGGGTTCTTTAAAGGCAAACTGGCACTAGATTTTTTTTACACTGAATACCCCAGTGACATATGACACGTTTATAGGCTTCTGCTAGTAACAAGTCAGTTCATCAACTTTCAGTCCTGCTGACCTTAAACAAAGTCCTTACATAATTACTTTTCAACTTTGAGAACTTGGCTGGCTTGTACAGAACCTTGAGCTTAACCCCACCAGACAACTCAAAAGCGCACTGAAATTTCAAAAGAGAGTCAGCGTATGTGTTCCAAAATCTAGCGGAAAGCCCTTTTAGAAAAAGAAGGGCTGTGGTAGCAGCGCAGCTACTGACAAACTCCATACTAAAACCACAAACTTTGGGACTTCACAAATGTTTGTCTACATAGTGTATACAATTTTGATGCAGACAGACGCATCCTCAGTCCAAAGGTGCGGGTAAATTAATGCACTTGTTAACTAGAGGGTAATTAATGAACAAAGCCAAGCAGTGTTTACTTATTGCAAAATTGTCACTGGAACTAATTAAGAAAGTATAAAGAAAGGAGAATGAATGACTTGGGAGATTTCTGTGAGGGGCAAGGGGGTACTGCAACGAACATTGTCTGTGGAACAAAAAAAAAAGGTTTTTAGGGTGTTAGATGGAAGCCATTTAAGAGTTTAAGACTCATTTCCATTTTGTTACATTTAATAGGACAAACGGTTCTGATTTTGGGCCTATAGTCGACTGTACAGTGTCTGTGGTCATTCCATTACGTTTGGGCCGCTAGCTGTTCACTACAACTGATAGGAACGGGATGCAGTAAAAAGAGTGAGGAATTTTACGCCTGGCCTCAAGTCAATGTCCTGGGAACTTTAGGGGGATTTCAGCCATAAACATTTTCTGTTGTTGGGTTCTATGTTTAACTTTTAGAGGGACAAAACAGAAGCCTTTTCAAGGCTTGTTTTAAGGTTTAAAGACAACCTTTATCTTCAAAGTATTCGTTTCTGGATAGTTTACAGATATTCAGTGTAACTGACAGGGATAATATAGTAAATAAGGAAAGTGAGCAATGTGCTGTATGGACATGCAGAAAGGTTCTGGAAATGATAAGTGAATAAAAGAGTCGAGATATTAAACCTTTTCTACTGTAAAGAAGGTGGTTTAAAGGTTTATAAAAAACTTTCTGTTTCTGTCAACGCAATTCGGATGCAGTCCACTGCAGTCAAGTGTGCGGTTAAGTTTGCAAAAATGCCTTTGATTACATATAGATTGCAACTAAGAAGACTTTCTAGGGTGCAAGACGGAACAAATTCATTTTGTACATTTTACTTTCTGGAGTCTGAGGTTACTTCCATAGTAAACTACATGATTTCAATCTTGCACACAGAGAACTGTTACTGTCTCGTAGATCATCAAGATAATAAGTGTAAAATTACTTTACACGTACATCTTACATTTGTTTATTTCACCTCTTAGAGAGCTTCTCTGCGAGCCACACATGCTTGAGGCTGAATACCCGGGCTGCAAATAAGAAAACCGCATCCCGACTGAGAGATCTCATTTGCAGGACAGAGAGAAGCTCAGCACGGAGCCTATTCAGGAAACGGCATTAACGCCCTGCGGCGCATTCAACGAGCTCTTCATTATTAAATGCTTATTGAAACCCGACTTTCATTGTTCACAACCAAAAGAGCTCCAAGAGCTCGAGTCTGATCCGGTAACTTTCTCTGAAAGAACGACGCAAAATCCGCATCCGCACTGCCCCTCGTTCAGGACGGGACGTTTAACACCACGGAGCCGTTAATACTCACATATCATTTAACAAAGACACGACATGGCGTTATAATAAAGTACAACACAATGCATCGTGTTACAATATGACAGCGACGCTATAACAAGCACTATTGTTACTAGTGTTTATAGTGTCCTGGATGTTTAGCATAACTGGATGCGCCATAGAAGCGGTGCACGTTAAGAATCCGCTAGCAGCATCCGGATCGACTTCGCCTAGCGTCATACTAATACATCATCGATGTTAATTCACGTTTAATACAAAGTTCAACCCAAAAGCGGCGTGTCTGCACTCCGACATTAAAGCTCCATCACCACACAGAGCGATAAGATTCGTTCGTTTACCTGCAAAGCCGCAAGCACCGTCAGCATCGCAACTCTCGTCCAGTACATGGTGTAATCTCCGCGATCCCCTCGGTTAACCGTGAAGATGGTTAATGGATAAAAAAGACCTGCAGCAATGTAGACGGCATGTAGCTCCAGCCTTGCTCGTTCAGGGTTCTATTAAAGCTGTGTGCGCTGTTCCGTTCTCCTCACGCTCTGCCACTGCTGCCGCTCCGCCCGATTTCCCATATAGTACCAAATCCACGTTTACTCAGTGTCTCCCTCTAGCGACTAAGTATCATACAAGCTAGCCTTTTGACCAGAGGGCGAGGACAAGCACTGAAAACAAAAGGTTTGCTCAAATCTCTTCACTGATTCCTGAAATGCTCATCAAATGTGATCTTGATGCAAAAATCGAGCGTCGAAATTTCAGTTGCATCAATTTATCTGCATTGCTTATTATTTAATACTTTTAACAATGGACATATGTGACAAAATAGCTATGTGTGAGCAATCCAGTGGTGACAGCCCTGCTACAACATACAGCGATTCAATCATTTTAAAAGAATAAATAGTAATCAGCAATAAATGATTTTTAAAAAATTAATCAAAAATAAACAAATTTAAAAAAAAAAGTAGCCAAGGCAAATCTGAGTGTCTGAGGACCTGGAGCCATTCATTTTATTTTTTTATTCTTTGCCATGATCTCAAATTGGGACACAATAATTTCTGAAAAAACTGCACCATTGTCTCCAACTACAGGCCAGGTGCGTTATCATAATGTCATGATAAACCCCTAACCTCCCTTCAGGCACTCTTGTACATATTTTTAATTTGTTTCCAGTGTCCTAAAACTTCTCAAGGCTAAATCTGTGACTACACCATTGTGTTCTTTGTTATGTTGACTACACTCTGTTTCTACTATTAGATGCACATTCTCAGTACAATCTCACCTTAATTATTATATTTTAAAATCACCCACATAGTCCCCCTATTTTCTCTTCATATGTTTTTTTTTTTTTTTAATTATTCCTATGTCATTGTTTTCTTAAACTTCAAATGGTGTCTTAAAATCACAGGGCTAAACATCTGGCGAACAAAACGTATGTGTCGGTCAGTTTAAATACACCACAAAACCCCAGTAAAGACCAGCCTATGATGTTTTCTTTTTTGTTATGCTGGTAAACAAGCTGTGCCATCCAAGTTCCATGTTCTATGTCGGCCCACATTGGCTTATGATGATGAGCGGTGGTCTGGTGCCGATTTAGCTGGCAAACTTATAAAACCGTGATGGTAATGTTGGCTGAGCAACATACCAGTGACCGAAACATAAAATATGCCTATATTGCTAATGATATGCTGATAAGGATGTTAATGAAAGAGTAAAATCTGTGGTTGTATTTCTGGAGCATGGAAGTTTCAGGATATCCATGGGATAGTCAGTGGCCTGAGAGGAAGCATGGCTGTGAATCATCAGTGTTCAGTAAATAAGGTCCAGAGTTAGGAAGATTGTCTTTATTACCACTCAAGTGGTGGAACTAAATACTTTCTGGCTGTATGAATCTTTAAGATGACCAACCTCTTAAATAAGCATTAAAACAATTTGTTGTACACCAGCTCCTAATAGTATTTTATTAAGACCAGCGCGTTTAAGTTAGCATTGAAAAATCCACTAAGGGGAATACTTATGTAACTCGAACTCGATCTTCTACATATCTAAACCTAGATACAAAACACATTTTTCCTCAGTTACTGACACACAAACATTTGTACTGTTTATGTCAGTGCTGTGTCTGGTTTTCACCAACCACCCTAAACAAAATAGGTGGATTTCATAGGTGTGAATGTGTGAGTAAATTGATGTGATAGTCTGGCACCTTCTTCAGCAGGCTCCAGACATACTGCTATACTCAAGAGGAAAAAGGACTTTACACATGTCTTGAATTGACTAAATATGATATTTTTTCATTAACGGCAAAGACCGGAAAAAGCATTTGATCCCCAATATTTAATAACATGCAGAACATTCATTACCAGCGAAATGTTTAATGTGGATTATTATCAAATTGAGACCATGCTAGCATTTTCTGCCTAAGCAGCCCCTTCCAGGTTATGTCATAGCATTTTAATTACTTTAAATTCTGTTACTTTACTTATTTTTTTCTTCCTAAAGTTAACTAATGTTATTCAGTTAATACATCCATAAGCTGTAGCAACTGCTTTACTGCATTGTCACAGTGGATCAGGTTCAAGGCAGTAATACATCTTAACATACATCAACACTAGCAGCTGTGCGGTACCACATAATTATATGATTGTAGCATACCTTTCATGCCCACTCTCAGGCTTTTATTGCCAAAGCTAAGGCACTATCTGTGGGGCTGTACTTAGCTGTCACTCCACATAGCATGGTAGTTTTTCATTTACACCAGATTTACTCCTCCAATGTTTTTATGTCTCTGCCAGCATAAGTAGAGAACTAAAGAACTTTTTGGAGTCACTCACTCACTCACTCACTCACTCATCTCCCATAATCCAATTCAGGGTCTAGAGGAGATTAGTACCATACAACATTAACTCAATTACATGTACTTCTTATCACTTAATTCAAATTTGTATAGTACAAACAAATACATTAGAATCTAATTTACTGATTTGAGATGGAGATTTGCTTTATAGTTGGCTTGTTTTGCATTATCTTTCCCCTTTTAAAACTGTTTGTTTAATTTAATGATAAAGTAATACTGTAGTAGTTCTACTAGAAGTAGAAATTGATAATTACAATTTGACTTGTTACAGTTGTACTTCAGGTTCAAGTTAAATGCCACTGCTTGTCACCTAGACATCTGGGTTATTTAGGGCCTCTAAATATTTAGCAACGTTGTGAAACTAATGTGATTTAAGCTGACTGTGTCAATCCTTTTATGCTGATGTTAATGTCAACAGTGTAAGTATCGAATAGTAAGTGACAGACTTGGGGCTAATATGACAAAGGAAGGACATGGGAGAGAAGCTGAAATGGCCTGAGAAATGACCAGGACAGACACGTGTGTTTCTATGTAGCAGATGTCCCTCATGTACTCTGAGAGTATGTCTGGTCATCAGTGTGCTCTGGCCATCTGCTCATCATTATCGACCAGCCAACGCACACATGCAGACGTATATGCACACACCCGTGCAAATATACAGCTGCGCATGCGTGTACACACACACACACACACACACACACACACACACACACACACACACACACACACACACACATATATATATATATATATATATACACACATACACACACACACAGAGCACAGATCCTCTTGGACTGTCAGAGTGAAACCCTGGCTCAGACAGAGTGAATAATGATAGAGACACAGAGAAAGAGATGGGGGAGGAGAGAAAGAGTGAAACATCACCTGGCTACATATGTCTATTCAAAGCACATAGCCTCATACATTGTTTAAGTGACACTCTTAAAATTAGATTTTAGCGCATACATTAGAGTGGAACTAGAGTGGAAATCGGTGACAGTCCAACACGCATCCTCTGTGCTATTTGACTGTATTTTCATCATGTGGCTGCCCTATACAAAACAACACTATCTACCCTGACAATGTAGATGCTATGGAATGATATACAGTATGTTCCCTCATTACAGTAAAAAAATAGAATCATAACAAACCATGACATATCAATGGGAACAAGTGCAGAGACATTTCACAATTATTTTCAGCACTAGTGTTTGGTAATTACCTATTGTTCTAAAGCTGGGATAGCCTGTGTATTAGTTAAGGTGTATAGAAACAAGTCAGTTGAGGCATTTAGAAATCAAAATCTCACTGCAAGACTCCCTGAAAATTTGTCAGAGCACGAATAGCATGAATATATGATCTTTCTCACATAATTTTCAAACGCTTTGGTCTTATCTGTACTTTTCCCACTAACTATTCTCCTTTCTTTCCACTTTGTTTTTATAGTCCAGGCCATTAGAAAAAAATAGGAGTAGGAAATAGGAGTGGTTGACGTTTGGTACGATTGCACAATCATTTCTGGTACCGATTACAGATGTGGCCAATTTTTGAATATTATTTTGACAGCCGTACAAAGAATCATGTCTGAATGTGACATTCCATCCGGCAGGAAGACACGACAGGGGCTTAAACAATTGTCCCCTCATATTAGACCACTGCTCCACCAAGTACCCAAATGTTTATCTTGACATTCTAAAATGCAGGGACAGTATAACCTCTCAGAACCTTCTGATGTCATGCACAGCTATCCACCCATTTGGAATAGAACATACTACTAGAGCAGCTTCTAACAGATTGTTCATTTAAGTTTTGCACTGATTTTTTTTTAAATATTCTGCTCTGTGGTGCATAGCAGACTTATAAGAATTCAAACTGGTAATTATTACTCAGCTGTTTGTGTATTCTGTTTGTTATTTTCATCACTTGTGTTAGTAGGCAGAAAAATGTGGAACAAATTGCAATATGTATTCAGTTATTGACTGAAACAGATCATGCTCACATTTTGAATTTTTAAATCTAAATTTAGATGACAGTAGTCCTTAGCAGAAAATGAAATGATTACAAGACTGATGGAACCAGACTGTCAGCAAATCTAGCTAATGTCAGACACTGAAGCAATCAGCAATGAATGGCCACAGGTTCACCTAACTGGAGATTATATAAATCCATGTTAAGTTGTTGTTGATTGGTTGTTGGTTAATAAGGAAATAAACTTTAAATGTACACTTACAGCTATAAAAGAACCTACTTAAATTATCATGTTGATAAGCAGACATACTTTCTATTTATTGCAGTAATCCATGAATCCCAGCAATCCCGTTCATGAATCCCAGCAATAAGAGCACATGTACACAGCAAACAGTTATGTGACGTACCAAAGAACTATATATTTGACATGTTTTATACACATTCGTCTAGCTTCCTGTTTTTAGCAAGCTACTAACATTTTTTAACATGCTTTAGTTACGCCCTTTTTCCACTTAATGATTGTGACATAGGCTTTCTTATTCTCTTTGTTATATACTTAGTTTCGTGCACATCTGTTACAAGACTTGGTCATTTTCTTATACATGCTGGCTTAGCAAGAAAACTGTTATGAAATAACATTTTATTTTTAAATGATTAAAAAATATATATATATTTAAAAGTAATGTAAGTTATTTGTCATATGTGACAGAAAGTGGGAGACAAATGCAGAAGCAAGCTTTACTGAAACACATAGAAAAAACAGGAGGACTGAAACCTAATGCAAATCTAAGACCAGGCCATGCTGAGATCAAAAACTGCGCATAAACACCAGAGTACAAGGAATGACACTAAACCGGAATATAAACTACAACCCACCCTGACTGGAGAAGGCAGAAGACTGCAATATGACCAACTCCAAGAACAAACCAGCCACCGAGGCCTCTTTGTCAAGAGTGGTGACCAGCATTGGGTACAGCAGGGGACATAGCCATGCACTGTTAAAGAAGGCCTGGGGGTCAGTCAGTGGTAGGGGCATTCAGGAGCACTTGGGTAATGACAGGAATTTCAGGGAGTACCTGGGCAACAATAAGAGCATCAGAGACCACCTGAGAAATAACTATTAGAGGTCCAGAGCTCAGAGTCAAAGGAGGGATAGACATTGGAATTGGCTCTGGCACAGAGGTGGGATCTCAGTCTTGGGCCGAAAAGTGAACTGAGTCTGGGGTAAAGATAGACCAGAGTCTGGGGAAAAGTTTGGCTTCTGACATTTTTTTAGTGATAAAGTAGTCTGTTATATCTGGTAGAATGTGGTAGACAGATACATGACACTATGACAATAAACTTTATTTAAGCACAAAGGACTGCAAGCTCAAGAAAACAGAGACCAGGCTACACTGACAACAAAAATAGTATAAGCACCAAAACCAAGGAACAAGCACAGAGACCAAAGTTTAAAACGGAAGCTAATGTAGCTGTCCTAGGAGCACACTGGAGACCGGTAATAAAGCTGAGTGAATGTCGAGTGGAGTCTGAGAGAATATTGACAAAACAGCAGCAAGACAGGATAATATCAGGAATTATAGGATTGAAGCAGGAATGGAGCAAGTGAGAATGGTAACATGGAAGAATGGTGAATGGAAACATATGGTAACCAATCCAAAAGGACCAGCAGAATTGCCAAGTTTAAATAACCAAACTGATTAAACTTAAATAAGGTGAGTGTGTTCTAAATCAGGAAGTTAAATGGTGACATAGGCTGAAAACAGATTACCAGGCTGAAATGACTCCATTCCGATTTTCTGCCTTAACGAGGCACATATCTGATTTTTACAAGGCTGTGTCGACGCGTCAAATCCGATCTTTTCAAATCCGATTTGAGTCACATTGAAATGGGGTCTTAGATCGAATACGTATCCGATCTATGGACGTGCGACTTAATTGAGAATGGTCAGATTGGAATCATGTGTCTTATGCATGTATACATGCATTACATTACATTACATTACATTACATTACATTACATTTGGCAGACGCTTTTATCCAAAGCGACTTACAATAGTTTAAGTACAAAATAATAATAAGTTAAAGGTAAAACATCTTAGATAGGGCCTTAAGGAGGTCAAAGAGAAGTAGAGAA